>JAWZSU010000085.1:0-66988 GCA_038380795.1 Pyrocephalus nanus
GGTTGGGGATTTTTTGGGGGAATTTTGTGGTTTTTTTGGAGGGGATTAGGGGGGAATTTGGGGGGATTTTTGAGGGGGATTTTTGGGAAGATTTTGGGAAAATTTTGGGGGGATTTTGGGGAGGTTTTTTGGGTGGGATTTGGGGGAGATTTTGGGGGATTTTTGGGAGGATTTTGGGGGGTTTTGAGGGATTTTTTGGGAGATTTTGGGGGGGTTTTGGGGAGGACTTTTGGAAAGATTTGGGGGGGGCATTTTTTGGGGGATTTTGGGTTTTTTTGTGGGGATTTGGGGGGGATTTTGGGAAGACTTTTGGGGGGATTTGGAAGAGTTTTAGGGGGAATTTTTGGGGGATTTTGGGGTTTTTTGGAGGGGATTTGGGGAGATTTTGGGGAGATTTGAGGGGTATTTTGGGGGGATTTTTGGGGTGTTTTGGGGGACTTTTGGGGGGATTTTTGGGGAGATTTGGGGAAGATTTTGGGACAATTTTGGGGGATTTTGAAGATTTTTGGGGGAATTTTGGGGGGATTTGAGGTTTTTTGGGGGGAATTTTCGGGGGGATTTTGGGGGGATTTTTAGGGAGATTTGGGGGGGATTTTGTGAAGATTTTTGGGGAGATGTTGGGGAAGATTTTTGTGAGATTTTTGTGGAGATTTTGGGGGGGGGGTTGTGAATTTGGGGGGTGGGGGGAGGAGGGGCCGAAGGGATTTGGGGGCGGGGCTTAAATTTTGGGGGCGGGGCTTAATTTTAGGGAGATTGGGGGGGGATTTTTGGGGGGATTTTTGGGTTTTTTTGGGGGGATTTTGGGGGTCCCCCCAACCCCGGGGTTGGAATTTTGGGGTCCCCCCCCCTCTCCAGACTCACCCCTTGACCTTTGACCCCCTCAAAACCCCCCAAGACCCCCCAAAATCCCCCCTTAATTTGAATTTTAGGACCCCCCCCCCAGGGAAGAATTTTGGGGTCCCCCCAAAGATTTTGGGAGGGATTTTTGGGTCCCCCCAAATTTGGGGGTCCCCTCTCAACCTTTGACCCCCTCTTGACCCCCCCCGACCCCCCAAATTCCCCCCCCAGACCCCCAAAATCCCCCCTTAAATCAGATTTAAGACCCCCCCCAATGGATGGGATTTTGGGGTCCTCCCAGCCCCGAGGTTGGAATTTTGAGGTCCCCCCCCTCTCCAGACTCACCCCTTGACCTTTGACCCCCCCCCGTGACCCCCCCCGACCCCCCAAAACCCCCCCAGACCCCCCAAAATCCCCCCTTAATTTGAATTTTAGGCCCCTCCCCCCCAGGGAAGAATTTTGGGGTCCCCCCAGATTTTGGGGGGGAATTTTGCGGTCTCCCCAAATTTGGGGGTCCCCTCTCAACCTTTGACCCCCTTGTGATCCCCCCAGACCCCCCAAAACCCCCCTAGACCCCCCAAAATCCCCCCTTAATTTGAATTTTAGGCCCCTCCCCCCCCAGGGAAGAATTTTGGGGTTCCCCCAAGATTTTGGGGGGGAATTTTGGGGTCACCCCAAATTTAGGGGTCCCCTCTCAACCTTTGACCCCCCGTGACCCCCCCAGACCCCCCAAATTCCCCCCCAGACCCCCCAAAACCCCCCTAGACCCCCCAAAATCCCCCCTTAATTTGAATTTTAGGACCCCCCCCCAGGGAAGAATTTTGGGGTCCCCCCAAAGATTTTGGGAGGGATTTTTGGGGTCCCCCCAAATTTGGGGGTCCCCTCTCAACCTTTGACCCCCTCTTGACCCCCCCAGACCCCCCAAATTCCCCCCAGACCCCCAAAATCCCCCCTTAAATCAGATTTAAGACCCCCCCCCAATGGATGGGATTTTGGGGTCCTCCCAACCCCGAGGTTGGAATTTTGAGGTCCCCCCCCTCTCCAGACTCACCCCTTGACCTTTGACCCCCCCGTGACCCCCCCCGACCCCCCAAAACCCCCCCAGACCCCCCAAAATCCCCCCTTAATTTGAATTTTAGGCCCCTCCCCCCAGGGAGGAGTTTTGGGGTCTCCCCACATTTTGGGGGGAATTTTGGGGTCCCCCCAAATTTGGGGGTCCCCTCTCAACCTTTGACCCCCCCGTGACCCCCCAGACCCCCCAAATTCCCCCCAGACCCCCCAAAATCCCCCCTTAAATCAGATTTAAGACCCCCCCTCAAGGGATGGGATTTTGGGGTCCCCCCAACCCCTGGGTTGGAATTTTGGGGTCCCCCCCCTTTCCAGCCACCCCCCTTGACCTTTGACCTCCTTTTTTTTCCCAAATTTTCCTTTTCCCAGATTACCACGGGGGCCGCTCCCGCCGGAAGAGCGTCCCGGGGGGGAAGCAGTTCAGCATCAACATGGACGCCCCCCCAGCCCCCCCCTTCCGGCCCTCGGTGAGTCCTGGTTGCCATGGCAACCTAAAATCACCCCTGGTTGCCATGGTAACCCAAAATAACCCTTGGTTGCTATGGTGACTGAAAATAACCCCCTGGTTGCTATGGTGACTAAAAATAACCCCTGGTTGCCATGGTAACAAAAAATAACCCCCTGGTTGCCATGGTGACTTAAAATAACCCCCTGGTTGCTATGGAACCCAAAAAAAACCATCCTGGTTGCCATGGTAACCTAAAATAGCCCGTGGTTGCCATGGTAACTTAAAATAACCCCCTGATTGCCATGGTAACCCAAAATAACCCCCTGGTTGCTATGGAGTCCCAAAATCACCCCTGGTTGCTATGGAGTCCCAAAATCACCCCTGGTTGCTATGGTGACCTAAAATCACCCCTGGTTGCCATGGTAACCTAAAATAACCCCCTGGTTGCCATGGTGACCTAAAATTACCCCTTGTTGCTATGGTAACCTTAAATAACCCCCTGGTTGCCATGGTGACCTTAAATAGCCCCCTGGTTGCAATGGAAACAAAAATCCCCCCCGTTGCTATGGTAACTTTAAATAGCCCCTGGTTGCCATGGTAACATAAAATAACCCCCTGGTTGCCAAGGTGACCTAAAATTACCCCTGGTTGCCATGGAAACAAAAAATATCCCCCTGGTTGCCATGGTAACTTAAAATAGCCCCTGGTTGCCATGGTAACTTAAAATAACCCCCTGGTTGTCATGGTAACCTAAAATAACTCCTTGGTTGCCATGGTAACCCAAAATCACCCCCTGGTTGCCATGGTAACCTAGAATAACACTCTGGTTGCCATGGTAACCTAAAATAACTCCCTGGTTGCCATGGTAACCTAAAATTACCCCCTGGTTGCCATGGTAACCTAAAATAACTCCCTGGTTGCCATGGTAACCTAAAATTACCCCCGGTTGCCATGGTAACCTAAAATAACTCCCTGGTTGCCATGGTAACCTAAAATAACTCCCTGGTTGCCATCGAAACAAAAAATATCCCCCCTTGTTGCTATGGTAACTTAAAATAACCTCCTGGTTGCCATGGTGACCTAAAATAACCCCCTGGTTGCCATGGTAACCTAAAATTACCCCCGTGACCTTTTGATGACCTTTGACCCCTCCCCTTTCCCAGCAAGGCTTCCTGAGCCCCCCCCCCTTTCTGACCCCAATGACCCCTGACCTTTTGACCCACCCTGACTTTTGGACCCACCCTGACCCCCCGATGACCCCTTGACCCCTCATGACCCCAGGGTGACCTTTTGATGACCTTTGACCCCTCCCCTTTCCCAGCAAGGCTTCCTGAGCCCCTCCCCCCTTTCTGACCCCAATGACCCCTGACCTTTGGACCCACCCTGACCCCCCGATGACCCCTGACCCCAGGGTGACCTTTTGATGACCTTTGACCCCTCCCCTTTCCCATCAGCTCTTCCTGAGCCCCTCCCCCTTTCTGACCCCAATGACCCCTGACCTTTGGACCCACCCTGACCCCCCGATGACCCCTGACCCCAGGGTGACCTTTTGATGACCTTTGACCCCTCCCCTTTCCCAGCAAGGCTTCCTGAGCCGGCGCCTCAAGAGCTCCATCAAACGCACCAAGAGCCAACCCAAGCTCGACCGCACCAGCAGCTTCCGGCAGATCCTGCCCCGCTTCCGCAGCGCCGACCACGACAGGTGACCCAGAACACCCCAAAAATACCCAAAAAATGCACTAAAAATACCCCAAAATATTCTAAAAACTTCCCCCAAAAAATCTCGAAATTACGGCAAAAAACGCCCCAAAAATACCCCAAAAAACGCCCCAAAAATACCAAAAAACGCCCCAAAAATACCCTAAAAAATGCCCCAAAAATAGTGCAAAAAACACCCCAAAAATACCCTCAAAAACATCCTGAAAACACCTCCAAAAATACCCCCAAAAATACCCCAAAAACACCTTAAAAACATCAGCAAAAACATCCCCAAAAATACCCCAAAAACATCCTAAAAACTCCCCCAAAAATTCCCAAAAATACCGAAAAAAACACCCCAAAATACCAAAAAGAAGCCCCAAAATGCCCAAAAACGACCCAAAAACACTTCAAAAGTACCCTCAAAACATCCTAAAAACGCCCCAAAAATAACCCTGAAATCATCCTAAAAACACCTCAAAACCACCTAAAAAACACCCCCCAAAATACCCCAAAAATACCCCAAAAAACACACCTAAAATACCGCAAAAAACGCCCCAAAAACACCCCAAAAATGCCCCAAAAACACCCTGAAAAACAACCCCAAAACTCCCCCCAAAAACACCTGGAAACGCCCCAAAAATACCCCCAAAAGCCCCCTAAAAACACCTCAAAAACATCGCCAAAGACACCCCCAAAAACACCATAAAAGTACCCTCAAAAACATCCTAAAAACACCCCAAAAACACCTCAAAAATACCCCTAAAAAAACCCCCAAAACATCAAAAAAAATCCCAAAAATGTGCCCAAAAAAGCCCCCCAAAATACATCAAAAACACCCCAAAAAAATCCCCAAAAAAAACCCCCAAAAATGCCCCAAAACCACCTCAAAAACACCTCAAAAACACCCCAAAAAACACACGAAAAACAACCCTAAAAACACCCCAAAAACAACCCTAAAAACACCCCAAAAACAGCCCTCCAAAAACCCCTTAAAAACATCCTAAAAACCACCCCAAAAATACCCCCAAAACAGCCCCGAGCTCGACCGCACCAGCAGCTTCCGGCAGATCCTGCCCCGCTTCCGCAGCGCCGACCACGACAGGTGACCCAAAACGCACCAAAAATGCACCAAAAACGCACCAAAAATACCCCAAAAATATCCCAAAAACTCCCCCTAAAAAATCTCAAAATTGCGGCAAAAATACCAAAAATAACCCACAAATAGCGCAAAAAATGCCCCAAAAATACCAAAAAAACACACCCCAAAAATACCAATAATAACCCAAAAATACCCTAAAAAATGCCCCAAAAATACCAAAAAAACACGCCCCAAAAATACCAAAAATAACCCAAAAATACGGCAAAAAACGCCCCAAAAATACCAAAAAAAGCCCCAAAAATACCAAAATAACCCAAAAATACTGCAAAAAACGCCCAAAAAATACCGAAAAAAGCCCCAAAAATACAAAAAAAAAAAAAAAACAAAAATACCGCAAAAAATGCCCCAAAATACCGAAAAAAAGCCCCAAAAATAACCCCCCAAAACCACCCCAAACCGCCCCAAAAACGTCCTAAAAAACGCCTCAGAAAAAAAAACCAAAATGCCCCCAAAACGCCCCAAAAATACCCTCAAAACCATCCCAAAAACGCCCCGAAATAAACCCCAAAATCATCCTAAAAGCAACCCAAAAGCAACCCCAAAACATCCAGAAAAAAAAAAAATCCCAAAAATACCCCAAAAACACCCCAAAAAATCCCAAAAAACATGCCTAAAATACCGCAAAAAACACCCCAAAAATGCCCCCAAAATGCCCCAAAAATAACCCAAAAACATCCTAAAAACTCTCCCAAAAATACCAAAAATAACCCAAAAATACCATAAAAAACGCCCCCAAAAATACCCCTCCAAACCATCCCAAAACAGCTCAAAACCACCCCAAAAAAACCCCTAAAAACATCCTAAAAACATCACAAGAAACGACCCAAAAATCCCCCCAGAAATACCCCCAAAAACTCCCCCAAAACATTCCCAAAACATCCTAAAAACACCCCAAAAATACCCCAAAACCACCTTAAAAACATCAGCAAAAACATCCCCAAAAATACACCAAAAACATCCTAAAAACACCCCTAAAAATACCCCCAGAAATACCCCCAAAAAATCCCCAAAACATCCTAAAAACACCCCCAAAAACACCCCAAAATCACCTCAAAAATACCCCTAAAACCACCCCAAAAATACCCCCCAAAAAACCCCCAAATCCCCACGAATCCCCCCCAAATCCCCCCCAAATCCCCCCAACCCCCCCCAAATTTCTCCTGGACCCCCCAATCCTCCCCAAATCCCCCCAAATCCCCCCCAAATCCCCTCAAATCCCTCCTAAACTGACCCCAAATCCTTCCTAAAATGACCCCAAACTCCCCCAAATCCCCCCAGATCCCCCCAAATTTCTCCTGGACCCCACAATCCCCCCCAAATCCCCCTCAAACCCCCCCAAATTTCTCCTGGACCCCCCAAATCCCCCCCAAAATTTCTCCTGGACCCCTCAAAACCCCCCAAATCCCTCCTAAAATGACCTGAAATCCCTCCTAAAATGACCCCAAACTCCCCCCAAATCCCCTCAAATCACCCCCAAATTTTTCCTGGACCCCTCAAATCCCCCCCAAATCCCCCCAAAATCTCCCCCAAACTCCCCCAAATCCCCCCAGATCCCCTCAAATCCCCCCCAAATTTCTCCTGGGCCCCTCAACCCCCCCCCAAATCCCTCCTAAAATAACCCCAAATCCCCCTCAAACTCCCCCAGATACCCCCAAATCTCCCCTAAAATGACCTCAAATCCCCTCAACCCCCCCCCAAATTTCTCTTGGACCCCCCAAATCCCCCCCAAATCCCCCCCAATTTTTTGTAACCCCCCCAAATCTTTCCTGGACCCCCCAAATCCCCCCTAAAATTACCCCAAACTCCTCCAAATCTCCCCCAAAATCCCTCCTAAAATGACCCCAAATCCCCCCTTAAATGACCTCAAATCCCCCCAAATCCCTCCAAATCCCCCCAAATCCCCCCCAGATCTTTCCTGGACCCCCCAATCCTCCCCAAATCCCCCTCAAATGACCCCAAATCCCCCCCAAACTCCCCCAGATACCCCCAAATCTCTCCTAAAATGACCCCAAATCCCCCCAATCCTCCCCAAATCCCCCCAAACTCCCCTCAATCTCCCCCAAATCTCCCCCAAAATCCCCCGTAAAATGACCCCAAATCTCCTCAAATCCCCCCAAATCCCCCCAAATCTCCCCCAAATCCCCCCCAAATTTTTCCTGGACCCCCCAAACCCCCCCAAATCCCCCCCAAATCTCCTCAAACTCTCTCAAATCCCTCCTAAAATGACCCCAAATCCTTCCTAAAATGACCCCAAACTCCCCCCAAACTCCCCCAAATCCCCTCAAAACCCCCCCAAATTTCTCTTGGACACCCCAAACGCCCCCAAATCCCCCCCAATTTTTTTGTAACCCCCCCAAATTTTTTCTGGATCCCCCAAACCCCCCCAAATCCCTCCTGGACCCCTCAACCCCCCCCCCCCCAGATCCCTCCTAAAATGACCACAAATGTCCCCCAAAATCGCCTGTAAAATGACCCCAAATCCCCCCCAAACTCCCCCAAATCCCCCCCAAATCCCCTCAAATCCATCCCAAATCTTTCCTGAACCCCCCAAATCCCTCCTAAAATGACCCCAAATCCCCCCCAAATCCCTCCCAAAATGACCCCAAATCCCCCCCAAATCCCCCTCAAATCCCCCCCAAATCCCTCCCAAAATGACCCCAAATCCCCCCGAAACTCCCCCAAACTCCCCCAAATCCCCCCCAAATCCTCTCAAATCCATCCCAAATTTTTCCTGGACCCCCCAAATTTTTCCTGGACCCCCCAAATCCCCCCAAATTTCTCCTGGACCCCCCAAATCCCCCCTTGCAGGGCCAGGCTGATGCAGAGCTTCAAGGAGTCGCACTCCCACGAGTCCCTGCTGAGCCCCCCAAATCCCCCCCAAACTCCCCCAAATCCCCCCAAATTCCCCCCAAATCTTTCCTGGACCCCCCAATTTTCTCCTGAACCCCCAAATCCCCCCTAAAATGACCCAAAATTCCTCCTGGACCCCTCAAATCCCCCCCAAATCCCCCCGAAATCCCCCCTAAATCCCTCCTAAAATGACCCCAAACTCCTCCAAATCTCCCCCAAAATCCCCCATAAAATCACCCCAAATCCCCCCGAAACTCCCCCAAATCCCCCCAAATCCCCCCAAATCCCCCCAAATCCCCCAAATCCCCCCTTGCAGGGCCAGGCTGATGCAGAGCTTCAAGGAGTCGCACTCCCACGAGTCCCTGCTGAGCCCCCCAAATCCCCCCCAAACTCCCCCAAATCCCCCCCAAATCCCCCCAAATCCCCCCTGAAATGACCCCAAATCCCCCCAAATCCATCCTAAATTTTTCCTGGACCCCGCAAACCCCCCCAAATCTCCTCAAACTCCCTCAAATCCCTCCTAAAATGACCCCAAATCCCTCCTAAAATGACCCCAAACTCCTCCAAATCTCCCCCAAAAAGCCCTGTAAAATGACCCCAAATCCCCTCAAATCCCCCCAAATCCCCCCAAATCCCCCCCAAATCCCCCCAAATCCATCCCAAATCTTTCCTGGACCCCCCAATCCTTCCCAAATCCCCTCCAAATGACCCCAAACTCCCCCCTAACTCCCCTCAATCTCCACCAAATCTCCCCCAAAATCCCCAGTAAAATGACCCCAAATTCCCTCAAATCCCCCCCAGACTTCTCCAAATCCATCCCAAATTTTTCCTGGACCCCCCAAATTTCTCCTGGACCCCCCAATCCCCCCCAAATCCCCCCAAAATTTCTCCTGGACCACTCAAACTCCCCCCAAATCCCTCCTAAAATGACCCCAAATCCCCCCAAAACTCCCCCAAATCCCCTCAAATCCCCCTCAAATCCGCCCCAAATCCCCCCCAAATATTTCCTGGACCCCCCAAATCCCCCCTAAAATGACCCCAAATTTCTCCTGGACCCCCCAAATCCCCCCCAAAATTTCTCCTGGACCCCTCAAACTCCCCCCAAATCCCTCCTAAAATGACCCCAAATCCCTCCTAAAATGACCCCCAATCCCCCCAAATCCCCCCAAATCCCCCCCAAATCCCCCCAAATCCCCCCCAAATTTCTCCTGGACCCCCCAAATCCCCCCCAAATGCCCCCAAATTTTTCCTGGACCCCCCAAATCCCCCATTCCAGAGCCAGGCTGATGCCGAGCTTCAAGGAGTCGCACTCCCACGAGTCGCTGCTGAGCCCCCCAAATCCCCCCCAAACTCCCCCAGATACCCCCAAATCTCCCCTAAAATGACCCCAAATCCCCTCAAATCCCCCCAAAATTTCTCCTGGACCCCTCAAAACCCCCCAAATCCCTCCTAAAATGACTCCAAATCCCCCCAAATCTCCCCCCAAAATCCCCCATAAAATGACCCCAAATCCCCCCCAAATCCCCCTCAAATCCCCCCCAAATCCCCCTCAAATCCTCCCAAATCCCCCCCAAATTTTTCCTGGACCCCCAAATCTTTCCTGGACCCCTCAACCCCCCCCAAATCCCCCCCAAATCCCCCCCCAAATCCCCCAAACTCCCCCAAATCCCCCCTGAAATCCCCCGTTAAATGACCAGAAATCCCCCCCAAATCCCCCCCAAATCCCCCCAAATCCCCCCCAGATGACCCCAAATCCCCCCCAAACTTCCCCAAATCCATCCCAAATCTTTCCTGGACCCCCCAAATCCCCCAAATCCCCTTCTAATGACCCCAAATCCCCCCCCAAACTCCCCCAGATACCCCCAAATCTCTCCTAAAATGACCCCAAATCCCCCCTTAAATGACCTCAAATCCCCCCCAAATCCCCTCAAATCCCCCTCAAATCTGCCCCAAATCCCCCCAAATTTCTCCTGGACCCCCCAAATCCCCCCCAAATCCCCCCTTGCAGGGCCAGGCTGATGCAGAGCTTCAAGGAGTCGCACTCCCACGAGTCCCTGCTGAGCCCCCCAAATCCCCCCCAAATCCCCCCCAAATCCCCCTCAAATCCTCCCAAATCCCCCCAAATTTTTTCTGAATCCCCAAATCCCCCATAAAATGACCCCAAATTTCTCCTGGACCCCCCAAATCCCCCAAATCCCCCTTTTCAGAGCCAGGCTGATGCAGAGCTTCAAGGAGTCGCACTCCCACGAGTCGCTGCTGAGCCCCCCAAATCCCCCCAAATCCCCCCCAAATCCCCCCAAATCCCCCCAAATCCCCCCAAATCCCCCCAAATCCCCCCCAAATCCCCCCCAAATCCCCCCAAATCCCCCCCAAATCCTCCCCAAACCCCCCCAAATCCCCCCCAAATCCTCCCCAAACCCCCCCAAATTTCTTCTGGACCCCTCAAACCCCCCCCAAATCCCCTCCAAATCTCCTCAAACTCCCTCAGATCCCTCCTAAAATGACCCCAAATCCCCCCGAAACTCCCCCAAACTCCCCCAAATCCCCCCCAAACTTCCCCAAATCCATCCCAAATTTCTCCTGGACCCCCCAATCCTCCCCAAATCTCCCCCAAACTCCCCCAAATCCCCCCAGATCCCCTCAAATCCCCCCCAAATCCCTCCTAAAATGATCCCAAATCTCTCCTAAAATGACCCCAAACTCCTCCAAATCTCCCCCAAAAAGCCCCGTAAAATGACCCCAAATCCCCCCAAATCCCCTCAAATTTTTCCTGGACCCCCCAAATTTTTCCTGGACCCCCCAAACCCCCCCAAATTTTTCCTGGACCCCCAAATCCCCCCTTGCAGGGCCAGGCTGATGCAGAGCTTCAAGGAGTCGCACTCCCACGAGTCCCTGCTGAGCCCCCCAAATCCCCCCCAAATCCCCCCAAATCTCCCCCAAATCCCCCCAAATCCCCCCCAAATCCCCCCCAAATTTCTCCTGAACCCCCAAATCCCCCCTAAAATGACCCAAATTTCTCCTGGACCCCCCAAATCCCCCAAATCCCCCCCAAATCCTTCCTAAAATGACCCCAAATCCCTCCTAAAATGACCTCAATCTCCACCAAATCTCCCCCAAAATCCCCCGTAAAATGACCCTAAATTCCCCCAAATCCCCCCCAAACTTCTCCAAATCCATCCCGAATTTTTCCTGGACCCCTCAAATCCCCCCCAAATCCCCCCCAGATTTCTCCTGGACCCCTCAAACTCCCCCCAAATCCCTCCTAAAATGACCCCAAATCCACCCCCCAAACTCTCCCAGATACCCCCAAATCCCCCCTAAAATGACCCAAAATCCCTCCTAAGATGACCCCAAATCCCCCCAAACCCCCCCAAATCCCCCCCAGATCTTTCCTGGACCCCCCAAACTCCCTCAAATGCCCCCCAAATCTCCTCAAACTCCCTCAAATCCCCCCTAAAATGACCCCAAATCCCTCCTAAAATGACCCCAAATCCCCCCGAAACTCCCCCAAATCCCCCCCAAATTTCTCCTGGACCCCCCAAATCCCCCCCAAACTTCCCCAAATCCATCCCAAATTTTTCCTGGACCCCCCAAATTCCCCCTGCCCCTCTTTCCAGAGCCAGGCTGATGCCGAGCTTCAAGGAGTCGCACTCCCACGAGTCCCTGCTGAGCCCCCCAAATCCCCCCAAATCCCCCCCAAATTTCTCCTGGACCCCCCAAACCCCCCCAAATCCCCCCCAAATCCCCCCAGATCCCTTCAAACCCCTCCCAAATCTCTCCTGGACCCCTCAAACACCCCCAAATCCCCCCAAAATCCCCCCTAAATCCCTCCTAAAATGACCCCAAATCCCCCCGAAACTCCCCCAAATCCCCCCCAAATCCCCTCAAATCCCCCCCAAATCCATCCCAAATCTTTCCTGGACCCCCCAAATCCCCCAAATCCCCGATTCCAGAGCCAGGCTGATGCAGAGCTTCAAGGAGTCGCACTCCCACGAGTCTCTGCTGAGCCCGTCGAGCGCGGCCGAGGCGCTGGAGCTCAACCTGGACGAGGATTCCATCATCAAAGCCGTTCACAGCAGCATCCTGGGCCAGGAGTTCTGCTTCGAGGTTTGGGATGATGATTTTTGGGGGATTTTAGGGGTCAGTTGGACCCCCTAAAATGTCCAGGGGGGTCGTTGAGGGTCATCTCGACCTCAGGTGACGACGGCGTCGGGCACCAAGTGCTTCGCGTGCCGCTCGGCGGCCGAGAGGGACAAATGGATCGAGAACCTGCAGAGGGCGGTGAAGCCCAACAAGGTGGGCGGGTTGAGGGGTCATTGGGAGGGTCAGGTGGTCATTGGGGTGGTCAATTGGTCAATTGGTCATTGGGGTGGTCAACTGGTCATTGGGGTGGTCATGGGGGTGGTCAAGTGGACAACTGGTCATGGGGGTGGTCAAGTGGTCATGGGGGTGGTCAAGTGGTCATGGGGGTGGTCAAGTGGTCAAGTGGTCATTGGGATGGTCATTGGGATGGTCAAGTGGTCAACTGGTCATGGGGGTGGTCAGGTGGTCATTGGGGTGGTCAAGTGGTCATGGGAGTGGTCAAGTGGTCATTGGGGTGGTCAACTGGTCATTGGGAGGGTCAGGTGGTCATTGGGGTGGTCAAGTGGTCATGGGGGTGGTCAATTGGTCATTGGGAGGGTCAGGTGGTCATTGGGGTGGTCAAGTGGTCATGGGGGTGGTCAATTGGTCATTGGGAGGGTCAGGTGGTCATTGGGGTGGTCAAGTGGTCAACTGGTCATTGGGGTGCTCACCAGGTCAAGAGGTCATTGGGAGGGTCAACTGGTCATGGGGGAGTCAATTGGGGATGGGGGAGTCAATTGGGAATGGTCAACTGGTCATTGGGATGGTCAAGTGGTCATTGGGGTGGTCAAGTGGTCATTGGGGTGGTCAAGTGGTCAACTGGTCATGGGGGTGGTCATGGGAGTGGTCAAGTGGTCAATTGGGGATGGGGGTGTCAATTGGGAATGGTCAACTGGTCATTGGGATGGTCAACTGGTCATTGGGGTGGTCATGGGGGTGGTCAAGTGGACAACTGGTCATGGGGGTGGTCAAGTGGTCATGGGGGTGGTCAAGTGGTCATGGGGGTGGTCAATTGGTCATTGGGGTGGTCAGGTGGTCATGGGGGTGGTCAGGTGGTCATTGGGGTGGTCAAGTGGTCATTGGGAGGGTCAAGTGGTCATTGGGATGGTCAGGTGGTCATGGGGATGGTCAAGTGGTGATGGGGGTGGTCAAGTGGTCATTGGGGTGGTCAAGTGGTCATTGGGGTGGTCAGGTGGTCATGGGGATGGTCAAGTGGTGATGGGGGTGGTCAAGTGGTCATTGGGGTGGTCAGGTGGTCATGGGGATGGTCAAGTGGTGATGGGGGTGGTCAAGTGGTCATTGGGGTGGTCAATTGGTCATGGGAGTGGTCAAGTGGTCAACTGGTCATGGGGGTGGTCAACTGGTGATGGGAGAGTCAATTGGGAATGGCCAAATGGTCATGGGAGTGGTCAAGTGGTCATTGGGATGGTCGAGTGGTCATTGGGATGGTCAAGTGGTCAAGTGGTCATGGGGGAGTCAATTGGGGATGGGGGAGTCAATTGGGAATGGTCAAGTGGTCATGGGGATGGTCAACTGGCCATCGGGGTGGTCACCAGGTCAAGTGGTCATTGGGAGGGTCAAGTGGTCGTGGGGGTGGTCAAGTGGTCATTGGGGTGGTCAAGTGGTCAAGTGGGGATGGGGGAGTCAATTGGGAATGGTCAACTGGTGATGGGGGTGGTCAAGTGGTCATGGGAGTGGTCATGGGCGTGGTCAAGTGGTCAACTGGTCATGGGGGTGGTCAAGTGGTCATGGGGGTGGTCAAGTGGTCATGGGGATGAAACTAGTCATGGTGTCGATAGTCAACTGGTGATGGGGATGAGAACGGTCATGGTCTTGATGGTCAACTGGTGATGATGGTCAACTGGTGATGATGGTCAACCATTGTCGATGATCAACTGGTAGGGATGAAAATAGTCATGGTGTTAATGGTCAACTGGTGTTAGTGGTCAACTGGTGTTGATGGTCAACTGGTGTCAGTGATCAACTGGTGTCCACGGTCAACTGGTGTTGATGGTCAACTGGTGTTGATGGTCAACTGGTGATGGGGATAAGAATAGTCATGGTGTTGATGGTCAACTGGTGTTGGTGGTCAACCATTGTCGATGATCAACTGGTAGGGATGAAAATAGTCATGGTGTTGATGGTCAACTGGTGTTGATGGTCAACTGGTGTCAATGGTCAACTGGTGTCAACGGTCATCTGGTATTGGTGGTCAACTGGTGATGGGGATGAGCATGGTCATGGTGTTGATGGTCAACTGTTGCTGATGATCAACTAGTGTTGGTGGTCAATTGGTGGCATTAGGGGGGGTCAACTGGTGTCACTGGTCAAGTGGTGTTGATGGTCAACTGGTGTCGATGGTCAACTGGTGATGGGGATGGAAATAGTCAACTGGTGCTAGTGTTTAAGTGATGTCAATGGTCAACTGGTATCAATGGTCAACTGGTGTTGGTGGACAAATGACGGGGATGGGAATAGTCATGGTGTTGGTGGTCAACTGGTGTTAGTGGTCAAGTGATGTCAATGGTCAACTGGTGTTGGTAGTCAACTGGTGTCAATGGTCACTTGATGTTGATAGTCAACTGGTGTTGGTGGTCAACTGGTGTTGATGGTCAACTGGTGATGGGGATGAAAATAGTCATGGTCTTGATGGTCAACTGGTGTTGATGGTCAACCATTGTCGATGATCAACTGGTAGGGATGAAAATAGTCATGGTGTCAATGGTCAACTGGTGATGGGGATGAGAATGGTCACGGTGTCAATGGTCAACTGGTGTTGGTGGTCAACTGGTGTTGGTGGTCAAGTGATGTCAATGGTCAACTGGTGTTGGTGGTCAACTGGTATCAGTGATCAACTGGTGTTGGTGGTCAACTGGTGATGGAGATGGAAATAGTCACGGTGTTGGTGGTCAACTGGTGGGGATGAGCATGGTCATGGTGTTGATGGTCAACTGGTGTTGATGGTCAACTGGTGTCGATGGCCAACTGGTGATGGGAATGAGCATGGTCATGGTGTTGATGGTCAACTGGTGTTGATGGTCAACTGGTGTCGATGGCCAACTGGTGATGAGGATGAAAATAGTCATGGTGTTGGTGGTCAACTGATGGGGATGAGAATGGTCATGGTGTTGATGGTCAACTGATTCGGATGGTCAACTGGTGTTAGTGATCAACTGGTTATAGGGATGAAAATAGTCATGGTGTTGGTAGTCAACTGGTGTTGATGGTCAACTGGTGTTGGTTGTCAACTGGTGGGGATGAAAATAGTCATTGTGTTGATGGTCAACTGGTGTTGATGGTGAACCAGTGTTGATGGTCAACTGGTGTTAATGGTTAACTGCTGTTGGCGGTCAACTGGTGTTGATGGTCAACTGGTGATGGGGATGAGCATGGTCATGGTGTTGATGGTCAACTGGTGTTGATGGTCAACTGGTGATGGGGATGAGAATGGTCATGGTGTTGATGGTCAACTGGTGTTGATGGTCAACTGGTGTTGGTGGTCAACTGGTGATGGGGATGGGAATAGTCATGGTGTTGATGATCAACTGGTGTTGATGGTCAACTGGTGATGGGGATGAGCATGGTCATGGTGTTGATGGTCAACTGGTGATGGGGATGAAAATAGTCATGGTGATGATGGCCAACCGTTGCCGATGTCCGGCGCCAACGCGGTGGCCGTTTCCTGTCCGCCACCAGGACAACAGCCGCCGCGTGGACAACGTGCTGAAGCTGTGGGTGATCGAGGCGCGCGACCTCCCCCCCAAGAAGCGCTACTACTGCGAGCTGTGCCTGGACGACATGCTGTACGCCCGCACCACCAGCAAGGCCCGCACCGACAACGTCTTCTGGGGCGAGCACTTCGAGTTCAACAACCTGCCCGCCGTGCGCACCATCCGCCTGCACCTCTACAAGGACACCGACAAGAAGCGCAAGAAGGACAAGAGCAACTACGTGGGCACCGTCAGCATCCCCATCGCCGGCGTCACCGGGCGCCACTTCGCCGAGCAGTGGTACCCGCTGAGCCAGCCCAGCGGCGCCAAGGCCAAGGCGGGGTGCCCGGCGCTGCGGGTGAAGAGCCGGTTCCAGACCATGAGCATCCTGCCCATGGAGCTCTACAAGGAGTTTGCTGAGTATGTGACCAACAATTACCGGATGTTGTGCGCCGTGCTGGAGCCGGTGCTGAGCGTGAAGAGCAAGGAGGAGGTGGCCTGCGCGTTGGTGCACATCCTGCAGAGCACCGGCAAGGCCAAGGTGGGAGATGGGGGGAGATGGAGGGGTGGTGGGTGCCAGGGGGAGATGGTTGGGTGGATGATGGAGATGGTTGGGTGGTGGATAAAAAGTGTTGGAAGGTGGAGGGATGGGTGAATGGATGGATGGATGGAGGGATGGATGGATGAAGATGAAGGTTGGATGAAGATGAAGGTTGGATGATGATGGATGATGGATGGATGGTTGGATGGTGGGAGGGAAGGAGGAAGATGAAGGGATGAAGGTTGGATGATGATGGGATGGATAAAGATGGAGGGATGTTGGATGGTGGGAGGAAGATGAAGGGACGAAGGTTGGATGATGGGATGGATGGATGAAGGTTGGATGAAGACGGATGGATGGATGGGATGGATGATTGGATGATGGATGGATGGATGGGGGGATGGATGGAGGGATGGATGGATGGAGGAAGGGTTGGATGGATGGGTGGATGGATGGATGGAGGGATGGATGGATTAATTGATGGATGGATGGATGGATGGATTAATTGATGGATGGATGAAGATGAAGATTGGATGATGATGGATGGATGGATGGATGAAAGGATGGATGGATGGATGAAGGTTGGATGAAGATGAATGGATGATGGATGGATGGATGGATGGATGGTGGGAGGAAGATGAAGGGATGAAGGTTGGATGATGATGGGATGGTTGGATGGATGGATGGATGGATGAAGGTTGGATGAAGGATGGATGGATGGATGGATGAAGATGAAGGTTGGATGAAGATGAAGGTTGGATGGATTTATGGATGGATGGATGGATGGATGGTGGGAGGGAAGGAGGAAGATGAAGGGATGAAGGTTGGATGATGATGGGATGGTTGGATGGATGGATGGATGGATGAAGATGAAGGTTGGATGAAGATGAAGGTTGGATGAAGATGAAGGTTGGATGAAGATGAAGGTTGGATGGATGGATGATTGATCAGATGGATTGATGATGAATTTACGGATGGATTCACGGATGGATTCCCGAATTCCCGGAATTCCCGGGGGCAGGATTTCCTGTCGGACATGGCCATGACGGAAGTTGATGGATGGATGGATGGATGGATGATTGATCAGATGGATGGATGGATGGATGATTGATCAGAGGAATTGATGGATGGATTGATGATGAATTTACGGATGGATTTACGGATGGATTCCCGAATTCCCGGAATTCCCGGGGGCAGGATTTCCTGTCGGACATGGCCATGACGGAAGTTGATGGATGGATGGATGGATGGATGGATGGATGGATGGATGGATGGATGGATGGATGGATGGATGGATGGATGGATGGATGGATGATTGATCAGATGGATTGATGGATGGATTGATCAGATGGATGGATGATTGATCAGATGAATTTACGGATGGATGGATGGATGGATGATGGATGGATTGATGGATTTATTGATGGATTCCTGAATTCCCGGAATTCCCGGGGGCAGGATTTCCTGTCGGACATGGCCATGACGGAAGTTGATGGATGGATGGATGGATGGATGATTGATCAGATGGATGGATAGATGGATGATTGATCAGAGGAATTGATGGATGGATTGATGATGAATTTACGGATGGATTTACGGATGGATTCCCGAATTCCCGGAATTCCCGGGGGCAGGATTTCCTGTCGGACATGGCCATGACGGAAGTTGACCGCTTCATGGACCGCGAGCACCTCATCTTCCGCGAGAACACCTTGGCCACCAAAGCCATCGAGGAGTACCTGAAGCTCATCGGCCAAAAATACCTCAAGGACGCCATCGGTGAGGGGGGGGGGGAGGGGTGGGAGGGGTCTTGTCCTGCCCAGGAGAATTTTGGGGGGTCCCAGGAGATTTTTGGGTGGTCCCAGGAGATTTTTGGGTGGTCCCTCCTTGCTTTGGGTGGTCCCTCCTTGGTTTGGGTGGTCCCAGGAGATTTTTGGGTGGTCCCTCCTTGGTTTTGGGTGGTCCCTCCTTGGTTTTGGGTGGTCCCAGGAGATTTTTGGGTGGTCCCTCCTGGGTTTTGGGTGGTCCCAGGAGATTTTTGGGTGGTCCCAGGAGATTTTTGGGTGGTCCCTCCTTGATTTTTTGGGTGGTCCCAGGAGATTTTTGGGTGGTCCCTCCTTGATTTTTTGGGTGGTCCCAGGAGATTTTTGGGTGGTCCCTCCTTGGTTTTTTGGGTGGTCCCAGGAGATTTTTGGGTGGTCCCTCCTTGCTTTGGGTGGTCCCTCCTTTTTTTGGGTGGTCCCAGGAGATTTTTGGGTGGTCCCAGGAGATTTTTGGGTGGTCCCTCCTGGCTTTGGGTGGTCCCAGGAGATTTCTGGGTGGTCCCTCCTTGGTTTTGGGTGGTCCCTCCTGGGTTTTGGGTGGTCCCAGGAGATTTTTGGGTGGTCCCAGGAGATTTTTGGGTGGTCCCAGGAGATTTTTGGGTGGTCCCTCCTTGGTTTTGGGTGGTCCCTCCTGGGTTTTGGGTGGTCCCAGGAGATTTTTGGGTGGTCCCAGGAGATTTTTGGGTGGTCCCTCCCTGCTTTGGGTGGTCCCAGGAGATTTTTGGGTGGTCCCTCCTTGGTTTTGGGTGGTCCCAGGAGATTTTTGGGTGGTCCCTCCTTGGTTTTGGGTGGTCCCTCCTTGGTTTTGGGTGGTCCCAGGAGATTTTTGGGTGGTCCCTCCTGGGTTTTGGGTGGTCCCAGGAGATTTTTGGGTGGTCCCAGGAGATTTTTGGGTGGTCCCTCCTTGATTTTTTGGGTGGTCCCAGGAGATTTTTGGGTGGTCCCTCCTTGATTTTTTGGGTGGTCCCAGGAGATTTTTGGGTGGTCCCTCCTTGGTTTTGGGTGGTCCCAGGAGATTTTTGGGTGGTCCCTCCTTGCTTTGGGTGGTCCCTCCTTTTTTTGGGTGGTCCCAGGAGATTTTTGGGTGGTCCCTCCTGGCTTTGGGTGGTCCCAGGAGATTTCTGGGTGGTCCCTCCTTGGTTTTGGGTGGTCCCAGAAGATTTTTGGGTGGTCCCAGGAGATTTTTGGGTGGTCCCAGGAGATTTTTGGGTGGTCCCTCCTTGGTTTTGGGTGGTCCCTCCTTGCTTTGGGTGGTCCCAGGAGATTTTTGGGTGGTCCCAGGAGATTTTTGGGTGGTCCCTCCTTGGTTTTGGGTGGTCCCTCCTTGCTTTGGGTGGTCCCAGGAGATTTTTGGGTGGTCCCAGGAGATTTTTGGGTGGTCCCACAGACGTTCCCTGAGATATTTGATGGTCCCTCCTCATGTCCAGGAGATTTTTGGGTGGTCCCTCCTTGCTTTGGGTGGTCCCCCCTCCCACCCCTGACATTTTTGGGTGGTCTCCCCCTCTTTTCCCCCAAATTCCAGGCGAGTTCATCCGCGCCCTCTACGAATCCGAGGAAAACTGCGAGGTCGACCCCATGAAGTGCTCGGCGTCCACCCTGGCCGACCACCAGGCCAACCTGCGGATGTGCTGCGAGCTGGCCCTGTGCAAGGTCGTCAATTCCCACTGGTGAGGGGGGAAATTCGGGATTGGGGTCGGGATCGGGGTCGGGAACGGGATCAGGAACGAGATCGGGGTCAGGAATGAAGATTGGGATGGGAATTGGGGTGGGAATTGGGGTGGGAAATGGGGGTGGGAAATGGGAACGGGGCCAACCTGCAAGGTCGTCAATTCCCACTGGTGAGGGGGGAAATTTGGGATTGGGATCGGGATCGGGGTCGGGAACGGGGTCAGGAATGGGATTGGGGTCAGTATTGGGGTCAGGGATGGGAATTGGGGTGGGAAATGGGGGTGGGAAATGGGAACGGGGCCAACCTGCAAGGTCGTCAATTCCCACTGGTGAGGGGGGAAATTTGGGATTGGGATCGGGATCGGGGTCGGGAACGGGGTCAGGAATGGGATTGGGGTCAGTATTGGGGTCAGGGATGGGAATTGGGGTGGGAAATGGGGGTGGGAAATGGGAACGGGGCCAACCTGCAAGGTCGTCAATTCCCACTGGTGAGGGGGGAAATTTGGGATTGGGATCGGGATTGGGGTCGGGAACGGGGTCAGGGATCGGATTGGGGTCAGTATTGGGGTCAGGGATGGGAATTGGGGTGGGAAATGGGGATGGGAAATGGGAACGGGGCCAACCTGCAAGGTCGTCAATTCCCACTGGTGAAGGGGAAATTCGGGATTGGGATCGGGATCGGGGTCGGGATCGGGGTCAGGGATGGGAATTGGGGTCAGGGAAGGGATTGGGGTGGGAATTGGGGTGGGAAATGGGATGGGAAATGGGAACGGGGCCAACCTGCAAGGTCGTCAATTCCCACTGGTGAGGGGGGAAATTCGGGATTGGGATCGGGATCGGGGTCGGGAATGGGGTCAGGGATCAGATTGGGACGTGAATGGGGTCAGGAATGGGAATTGGGGTGGGAATTGGGGTGGGAATTGAGGATGGGAAATGGGAATGGGGCCAACCTGCAAGGTCGTCAATTCCCACTGGTGAGGGGGGAAATTTGGGATTGGGGTCGGGATCGGGGTCGGGAATGGGATTGGGAACAAGATTGGGGTGGGAAATGGAGTGGGAAATGGGAATTGGGGTGGGAAATGGGGATGGGAAATGGGAACGGGGCCAACCTGCAAGGTCGTCAATTCCCACTGGTGAGGGGAGGAAATTTGGGATTGGGATCGGGATCGGGGTCGGGAATGGGATTGGGGTCAGTATTGGGGATAGAGATGGGAATTGGAGTGGGAAATGGGAATTGGGGGTGGTAAATGGGAATTGGGGTGGGAAATGGGGATAGGAGGGAGAAGGTGGATGGATGGATGGATAGATTTTTGGGTTAATTGATAGATGGATGGATTAATTGATAGATGGATGAATGGATTAATTGATGGATGGATGGATTAATTGATGGATGGATGGATGGATTAATTGATGGATGGATGGATGGATGGATTAATTGATGGATGGATTAATTGATGGATGGATGGATGGATGGATTAATTGATGGATTAAATAATGGATTGATGGATTCATTGATGGATGGATGGATTAATTGATGGATGGATTATTGATGGATGGATGGATGGATGGATGGATGGATAAATGGATTAACTGATGGATTAATTGATGGATGGATGGATGAATGGATTAATTTATGGATGGATGGATTAATTGATGGATGGATGGATTAATTGATGCATGGACAGAAGGATTAATTGATGGGTCGATGGAATAATTGATGGATCAATGGATTAATTGATGGATGGATGGACGGATGGACAGACAGATTTATGGATGGATGGATGGATGGATTGATGGATGGATGGATGGATGGATTAATTGATGGATGGATGGATGGATGGATTAATTGATGGATGGATGGATTGATGGATGGATGGATGGGTTAATTGATAGATGCATTAATTAATGTATGGATGGATGGATGGACAAATGGATGGATGGATTAATGGATGGTTGGATTTATTGATGGATGGATGGATGGATGGATGGACAGATCAATGGATTAATTGATGGATGGATGGATGGATGGATGGGTTAATTGATAGATGCATTAATTAATGTATGGATGGATGGATGGACAAATGGATGGATGGATTAATGGATGGATGGATTTATTGATGGATGGATGGATGGATGGATGGATGGACAGATGGATGGATGATTGAACAGTTGGATTAATGGATGGATGAATGGATTAATTGATGGATGGATGGATGGATGGATGGATTAATTGATGGATGGATTAATTGATGGATGGATGGATGGATGGATGGATGGATGGATTAATTGATGAATGGACGGATGGATAGATGGATGACTGGCTGGACAGATGGACGGATTAATGGATGGATGGATGGATGGATGGATGGATGGATGGATGGATGGATGGACAGACAGATTTATGGATGGATGGATGGATGGATTAATTGATAGATGGATTATTGATGGATGGATGGATGGACAGACAGATTGATGGATGGATGGATGGATTAATAGATGGTTTATTGATGGATGGATGGATGGATGGACAGATTTATGCATGGATGGATTAATTGATGGATGGATGGATGGACAGATGGACAGATTAATGTGGGGTTTTCCCATTTTTTTTCCCTTTTTTTTGTCCATTTTTTCCCATTTTTTTCTCAATTTTTTTTCCCATTCCCAATTTTTTTCCCCCATTCCCATTTCCCCCCATTCCCATTTTCCCCCCATTTTCCCCATTCCCATTTTCCCCCAATTTTTTTCCCCCATTCCCATTTTTTTCCCATTTTTCCCCCATTCCCATTTTTCCCCCATTCCCATTTTTCCCCCATTCCCATTTTCCCCCATTCCCATTTTCTCCCCATTATTTCCCCCATTCCCATTTTTCCCCCATTTTTTCCCCCATTCCCAATTTTCCCCATTTTTCCCCATTCCCATTTTTTCCCCCATTTATTCCCCATCTTTCCCCATTTTTTGCTCCCATTTTTCCCCCATTCCCATTTTTCCCATTCCCATTTTTTCCCCATTTTTCCCCCTTTTTTCCCCCATTTTTTTCCCCTTCCCATTTTTTTTCCCATTCCCATTTTTTCCCCATTTATTTCCCCCTTGTTTTCCCAATTTTTCCCCATTTTTCCCCCCATTTTTTCCCCATTTTTCCCCCCAATTTTTTTCCCCAATTTTTTTTCCCATTCCCATTTTTTCCCCCATTTTTTTCCCCATTTTTTCCCCATTCCCATTTTTTCCCCCATTTTTTCCCCATTTTTTCCCCCATTATTTTCCCATTTTCCCCCATTTTCCCCCACTTTTCCCCATTTTTTCCCCAATTTTTTCCCCATTTTCCCCCATTTCCCCCCCCATTTTTTTCCCCCATTCCCATTTTTCCCCATCCCCATTTTTCCCCCATTTTTTCCCCCATTTTCCCCCATTTTTTTCCCATTTCCCCCCATTTCCCCCATTCCCATTTTCCCATTTTTTCCCATTTTTTCCCCCCTCCCTCTCCCCGCAGCGTGTTCCCCCGCGAGCTGAAGGAGGTGTTCGCCTCGTGGCGGCTCCGCTGCGCCGAGCGGGGCCGGGAGGACGTGGCCGAGCGTTTGATCAGCGCCTCCCTCTTCCTGCGCTTCCTCTGCCCCGCCGTGATGTCCCCCAGCCTCTTCGGCCTCATGCAGGAGTACCCGGACGAGCAGACCGCCCGCACCCTCACCCTCATCGCCAAGGTCATCCAGAACCTCGCCAACTTCACCAAGTGAGACGTTCAGCAGTCATTGACCAGTGGGAGGGACGGGGAGAGGGTGGAGGGAGGGGAGGATGGATCATCTTCATGGCCAAGGTCATCCAGAACCTCGCCAACTTCACCAAGTGAGACGTTCAGCAGTCATTGACCAGCCATTGATGAACCTGAGGGGTGGGGAGAGGGAGGGGAGAGGGTGAGAGAAGGTGGGGAGGGTGAAACCAACTCACCCTCATCGCCAAGGTCATCCAGAACCTCGCCAACTTCACCAAGTGAGGCATTGATCAGTCATTGACACACCTGAGGGGTGGGGAGAGGGTGGGAGTCATCAATCGACCAGTGGGAGGGATGGGGAGAGGGTGGGAGTCATCAGTCGACCAGTGGGAGGGATGGGGAGAGGGAGGGGAGGGTGATCAGGACTCATCTTCATCGCCAAGGTCATCCAGAACCTCGCCAACTTCACCAAGTGAGACATTCATCAGTCATTGACCAGTCATTGACCGGCCATTGACCGGTGGGAGGGACGGGGAGAGGGTGTGGGAAGGTGGGAGGCGTCGATTGACCAGTGGGAGGGATGGGGAGAGGGTGGGAGTCATCAATCGACCAGTAGGAGGGACGGGGAGAGGGTGGGGAGGGTGAAACCAACTCACCCTCATCGCCAAGGTCATCCAGAACCTCGCCAACTTCACCAAGTGAGGCATTGATCAGTCATTGATCAGCCATTGATCGGTGGGAGGGACAGGGAGAGGGTCTGGGAAGGTTGGAGGTGTCGATTGACCAGTGGGAGGGACAGGGAGAGGGAGGGGAGGGTGATCGGGGGTCACCAAGGTCATCCAGAACCTGGAAAACTTCACCAGGTGAGTCGTTGACCAGCCATTGATCAGCCATTGACTGGTCATTGATCAGCCATTGACCAGTCATTGACCGGCCATTGACCAGTGGGAGGGGTGGGGAGAGGGTGGGAGTCATCAACTGATCAGTGGGAGGGATGGGGAGAGGGAGGGGAGGGTGAAACCAACTCATCTTCATGGCCAAGGTCATCCAGAACCTCACCAACTTCACCAAGTGAGACATTCACCGGACATTGACCGGCCATTGATCGGCCATTGACCGGTGGGAGGGACGGGGAGAGGGTGTGGGAAGGTGGGAGGCGTCGATTGACCAGTGGGAGGGACAGGGAGAGGGAGAATGGATCATCTTCATGGCCAAGGTCATCCAGAACCTGGAAAACTTCACCAGGTGAGTCATTGACCAGTCATTGATCAGTCATTGATCGGTCATTGACCGGCCATTGACCAGTGGGAGGGAGGGGGAGAGGGTGGGGAGGGTGAAACCAACTCATCTTCATGGCCAAGGTCATCCAGAACCTCGCCAACTTCACCAGGTGAGGCATTGATCAATCATTGATCAGTTATTGACAGGGTGGGAGGGATGGGGAGAGGGAGGGAAAGGGGAAACCAACTCATCTTCATGGCCAAGGTCATCCAAGGTCATCCAGAACCTGGAAAACTTCACCAGGTGAGTCATTGATCAGTCATTGATCAGTCATTGACCGGCCATTGACCGGTGGGAGGGATGGGGAGAGGGTGGGAGTCATCAATCGACCAGTGGGAGGGACGGGGAGAGGGAGGGGAGGGTGAAACCAACTCATCTTCATGGCCAAGGTCATCCAGAACCTGGAAAACTTCACCAGGTGAGTCGTTGATCAGTCATTGATCAGCCATTGATCGGTCATTGACCGATCATTGACCAACTGGGAGGGACAGGGAGAGGGTGGGAGTCATCAATCGACCAGTGGGAGGGACGGGGAGAGGGTGGAGGGAGGGGAGAATGGATCATCTTCATGGCCAAGGTCATCCAGAACCTGGAAAACTTCACCAGGTGAGCCATTGACCAGCCATTGATCAGCCATTGATCAGTCATTGACCAACTGGGAGGGGAGGGGAGAGGGTGGGAGTCATCAATCGACCAGTGGGAGGGACAGGGAGAGGGTGGAGGGAGGGGAGAATGGATCATCTTCATGGCCAAGGTCATCCAAGGTCATCCAGAACCTGGAAAACTTCACCAGGTGAGTCATTGACCAGTCATTGATCAGTCATTGATTGGTCATTGACCGGCCATTGACCAGTGGGAGGGACGGGGAGAGGGTGGGGAGGGTGAAACCAACTCATCTTCATGGCCAAGGTCATCCAGAACCTCGCCAACTTCACCAGGTGAGGCATTGATCAATCATTGATCAGTTATTGACAGGGTGGGAGGGATGGGGAGAGGGAGGGAAAGGGGAAACCAACTCATCTTCATGGCCAAGGTCATCCAAGGTCATCCAGAACCTGGAAAACTTCACCAGGTGAGTCATTGATCAGTCATTGATCAGTCATTGACCGGCCATTGACCGGTGGGAGGGATGGGGAGAGGGTGGGAGTCATCAATCGACCAGTGGGAGGGACGGGGAGAGGGAGGGGAGGGTGAAACCAACTCATCTTCATGGCCAAGGTCATCCAGAACCTGGAAAACTTCACCAGGTGAGTCGTTGATCAGTCATTGATCAGCCATTGATCGGTCATTGACCGATCATTGACCAACTGGGAGGGACAGGGAGAGGGTGGGAGTCATCAATCGACCAGTGGGAGGGACGGGGAGAGGGTGGAGGGAGGGGAGAATGGATCATCTTCATGGCCAAGGTCATCCAGAACCTGGAAAACTTCACCAGGTGAGCCATTGACCAGCCATTGATCAGCCATTGATCAGTCATTGACCAACTGGGAGGGGAGGGGAGAGGGTGGGAGTCATCAATCGACCAGTGGGAGGGACAGGGAGAGGGTGGAGGGAGGGGAGAATGGATCATCTTCATGGCCAAGGTCATCCAAGGTCATCCAGAACCTGGAAAACTTCACCAGGTGAGTCATTGACCAGTCATTGATCAGTCATTGATCGGTCATTGACCGGCCATTGACCAGTGGGAGGGACGGGGAGAGGGTGGGGAGGGTGAAACCAACTCATCTTCATGGCCAAGGTCATCCAGAACCTCGCCAACTTCACCAAGTGAGACATTGATCAGTCATTGATCAGCCATTGATCAGCCATTGATCAGCCATTGATCAGCCATTGATCGGCCATTGACCAACTAGGAGGGGAGGGGAGAGGGTGGGAGTCATCAATCGACCAGTGGGAGGGACGGGGAGAGGGAGGGGAGGGTGACCAGGGGTCACCAGGTGAGTCATTGACCAACCAGAGGGGAGAGGGTCGGTAAAAAGAGCCATTGACGGGGTGGGAGGGACGGGGAGAGGGAAATGATGATGGTGATGATGATGATGGTGATGATGGTGATGGTGGTTGGGTAATGATGATGACGAAGATGATGATTGGAGGATGGTGATGATGATGATGATGATGGATGGTCAATGATGAAGATGATGATGATGATGATGATGATGATGATGATGATGATGATGATGATGATGGGTCGTCAATAATGATGATGATGATGATGATGAAGATGAGGATGGATGGACAATGATGACGATGACAATGATGAAGATGATGATGGTGAAGACGATGGTAATGAAGACGATGAAGATGATGATGGAGGGTCAATGATGATGATGATGATGATGGTGGATGGTCAATGATGATGATGATGATGATGGACAATGATGATGATGAAGATGACGATTATGGATGGACAATGATGATGATGACAATGATGATGACGATGATGATGATGATGACGATGATGATGGATGGTCAATAATGATGATGATGATGATGATGGTGACGATGATGATGATGAAGATGACGATGACGATGATGATGAAAATGAAGATGAAGATGAAGATGATGGATGGATAATGATGATGATGACAATGATGATGAAGATGATGAAGATGATGATGAAGATGACGATGATGGATGGATAATGATGATGATGACAATGATGATGATGATGATGAAGATGATGAAGATGATGATGAAGATGACGATGATGGATGGATAATGATGATGATGACAATGATGATGATGATGATGAAGATGATGAAGATGATGATGAAGATGACGATGATGGATGGATAATGATGATGATGACAATGATGATGATGATGATGAAGATGATGGATGGTCAATAATGATGAAGATGATGATGATGAAGATGAGGATGACGACAATGATGATGATGACAATGATGAAGATGATGATGACGATGAAGATGATGATGATGGTGAAAATGGATGGACAACGATGATGATGATGATGGATGGTCAATGACGATGAAGATGATGATGATGAAGATGAGGATGATGGACAATGATGATGAAGATGATGGATGGTCAATAATGATGAAGATAACAATGATGACGATGATGGACAATGATGATGAAGATGATGGATGGACAATGATGATGAAGATGATTACAACGATGATGATGATGATGACGGATCATCAATAATGATGAAGATGATGATGAAGATGACGATGATGGATCTACAATGAAGATGAAGATGACAATGATAATGACAATGATGAAGATGAAGATGATGATGAAGATGATGAAGATGAAGATGACGATGATGGATGGACAATGATGATGATGACAATGATGACGATGATGATGATGAAGATGATGAAGATGAAGATGACGATGATGGATGGACAATAATGATGATGACAATGATGAAGACGACGAGGATGATGATGTTGATAATTAATTGGTTTTTAATGACGGATGGATGGATTTTGATGACGATGATGACGATGGGTGGTTTATAGTGATGATGATGATGAAGATGATGATGAAGGCTGTCACCTGGGGCAGGTTTGGCAGCAAGGAGGAGTACCTGTCCTTCATGAACGAGTTCCTGGAGCTGCAGTGGGGGATGATGGGGTTGATAATTAACTGGTTTTTAATGATGGATGGTTGGATTTTGATGAGGATAACGATGATGATGATGAGTGGTTTATAGTGATGATGATGATGAAGATGATGATGAAGGCTGTCACCTGGGGCAGGTTTGGCAGCAAGGAGGAGTACCTGTCCTTCATGAACGAGTTCCTGGAGCTGCAGTGGGGGATGATGGGGTTGGTTTTTAATGATGGATGGTTGGATTTTGATGAGGATAACGATGATGATGATGATGATGGGTGGTCAGTGATGATGAAGATGATGATGAAGGCTGTCACCTGTGGACAGGTTTGGCAGCAAGGAGGAGTACCTGTCCTTCATGAACGAGTTCCTGGAGCTGGAGTGGGCCAGCATGCAGCAGTTCCTGTACGAGATCTCCAACCTGGACACGCTCACCAACAGCACCAGCTTCGAGGGCTACATCGACCTGGGCCGAGAGCTGTCCACCCTGCACGCCCTCCTCTGGGAGGTGATGTCACAGCTCAGCAAGGTAAACTCACCTGGGGGGGTCACCTGAGTCACCATCACCTCACCTGAGCACCCATGACCTCACCTGGGGGTCACCTGAGCACCTGGGAGGGTCACCTGGGGGTCAATTGGGCACCCACGGGGTCACCTGGGTCACCCATGGGATCATCTGGGGGTCACCTGGGGGTCACCTGGCTACCCATGACCTCACCTGGGCCACCCATGACCTCACCTGGGGGTCAATTGGGCACCCACGGGGTCACCTGGGTCACCCATGACCTCACCTGGGGGTCAATTGGGCACCCACGGGGTCACCTGGGTCACCCATGGGATCATCTGGGGGTCACCTGGGGGTCACCTGGGCCACCCATGACCTCACCTGGGCCACCCATGACCTCACCTGGGCCACCCATGACCTCACCTGGGGGTCAATTGGGCACCCATGGGGTCATCTGGGTCACCCATGGGGTCACCTGAGCATCCGTGGGATCATCTGGGGGTCACCTGGGGGTCACCTGGGGGTCACCTGAGCACCCATGGGGTCACCTGGGGGTCACCTGAGCACCTGGGAGGGTCACCTGGGGGTCAATTGGGCACCCATGACCTCACCTGAGCACCCTGGGGGTAACTTGGGGGTCACCTGAGCACCCATGGGGTCACCTGGGCACCCTGGGGGTCACCTGGGGGTCACCTGAGCACCCATGGGGTCACCTGGGGGTCACCTGAGCACCCATGGGGTCACCTGGGGGTCACCTGGGGGTCACCTGGCAGGTGGTGACCCCCCCCTCCCCCCCCTCTTTCTCCCCCCTCCTGCCTCCCCAGGTGTCCCACCCACCTGCCACCCACCACGTGACGTCACGGGGGTCCCACCTGGCCAGGTGAGCTCCCCCCTGGGGTGCCCAGGTGTGCCCCCAGGGGTGCCCAGATGTTCCCAGGGGTCCCCACCCACCCAGGTGTGCCCAGGAGTGCCCAGGTGTGCCCAGATGTGCCCAGGGTCCCACCTGCCCAGGTGTGCCCAGGTGTGCCCAGGTGTGGTAAATTGAGCTCAGGTGTGCCCAGGTGTGGTAAATTGAGCTCAGGTGTGCCCAGGTGTGGTAAATTGCACCCAGGTGTGGTAAATTGCACCCAGGTGCCTCCAGGCTCGGTAAATTACACCCAGGTGTGCCCAGGTGCGGTAAATTGCACCCAGGTGTGGTAAATTGCACCCAGGTGCACCCAGGCTCGGTAAATTGCACCCAGGTGTGGTAAATTGAGCTCAGGTGCACCCAGGTGTGCCCAGGTGTGGTAAATTGCACCCAGGTGTACCCAGGTGTGGTAAATTGCACCCAGGTGTGCCCAGGTGTGGTAAATTGAGCTCAGGTGCCTCCAGGTGTGGTAAATTGCACCCGGGCACAGTAAATCACACCCAGGCGCGGTAAATTACACCCAGGTGCCTCCAGGTGTGGTAAATTGCACCCAGGTGTTGTAAATTGAGCTCAGGTGCACCCAGGTGTGGTAAATTGCACCCAGGTGCCTCCAGGTGTGGTAAATTGAACCCAGACGCGGTAAATTATACCCAGGTGCCTCCAGGCGTGGTAAATTGCACCCAGGTACCCCCAGGTGTGCCCAGGTGCACCCAGGTGTGGTAAATCACACCCAGGTGTGGTAAATTGCACCCAGGTGTGCCCAGGTGTGCCCAGGTGTGCCCAGGTGTGCCCAGGCACGGTAAATTGCACCCAGGTGCGCCCAGGTGTGGTAAATTGAGCTCAGGTGCCTCCAGGTGTGGTAAATTGCACTCAGGTGTGCCCAGGTGTGCCCAGGTATGGTAAATTGCACTCAGGTGCGCCCAGGTGTGCCCAGGTGTGGTAAATTGAGCCCAGGTGCAACCAGGTGTGGTAAATTGAACCCAGGTGTGCCCAGGTGTGGTAAATTGCACCCAGGTGTTCCCAGGTGTGGTAAACTGAGCTCAGGTGCACCCAGGTGTGGTAAATTGAGCTCAGGTGTGCCCAGGTGTGGTAAATTGCAACCAGGTGCCTCCAGGTATGGTAAATCGCACCCAGGCTTGGTAAATTACACCCATGTGCCTCCAGGCTTGGTAAATTACACCCAGGTACCCCCAGGTGTGCCCAGGTGTGCCCAGGTGTGGTAAATTGCACCCAGGTGTGCCCAGGTGTGGTAAATCACACCCAGGTGCGGTAAATTGCACCCAGGCTTGGTAAATTACACCCAGGTACCTCCAGGTGTGCCCAGGTGTGCCCAGGTGTGGTAAATTGCACCCAGGCACGGTAAATTGCACCCAGGTTCTCCCAGGCTTGGTAAATTACACCTAGGTGCGCCCAGGTGTGCCCAGGTGTGGTAAATTGAGCTCAGGTGCCTCCAGGTGTGGTAAATTGAGCTCAGGTGCCTCCAGGTGTGGTAAATTGCACCCAGGTGTGATAAATTGAGCTCAGGTGCTCCCAGGCTTGGTAAATTACACCCAGGTGCACCCAGGTGTGCCCAGGTGTGGTAAATTACACCCAGGTGTGATAAATTGAGCTCAGGTGCTCCCAGGCTTGGTAAATTACACCCAGGTGTGCCCAGGTGTGCCCAGGTGTGGTAAATTGAACTCAGATGCTCTCAGGTGCCCCCACCTGCACCCAGATGCCTCCAGGTGTGCCCAGGTGTGGTAAATTGCACCCAGGTGTGGTAAATCGCACCCAGGCTCGGTAAATTACACCCAGGTACGCCCAGGTGTGCCCAGGTGTGCCCCATCTCCCTCTCCCCCCCCCGCAGGAGGCGCTGCTGAAGCTGGGCCCGCTGCCGCGCCTGCTGACCGACATCAGCGTGGCCCTGCGCAACCCCCACCTGCAGCGCCAGCCCAGCCAGGGCGAGCGGCTCCCGCCCAAGGGGCTGGTCCTGCGGGGGCCATCGACCGACCTGCAGCCCTACCTGGTGCGGGACATCAACAGGTGAGACCCCCAGACCCCGCCCATCGGCCCAAATCATCAAAACATCGGCCCAAAATCATCAAAAAATCAGCCCAAATCATCAAAACATCAGCCCAAAATCATCAAAACATCAGCCCAAATCATCAAAAAATCAGCCCAAATCATCAAAAAATCAGCCCCAAAATCACCCACCCATCAGCCCAAATCATCAAAACATCAGCCCAAATCATCAAAACATCAGCCCAAAATCACCAAAAAATCAGCCCAAAATCATCAAAATATCAGCCCAAATCATCAAAACATCAGCCCAAAATCACCCACATATCATCCCAAAATCACCCCCAAAATCACCCCCAGAATCACCCACCCATCATCCCAAATCATCAAAAAATCAGCCCAAATCATCAAAACATCAGCCCAAAATCACCCACATATCATCCCAAAATCACCCCCAAAATCACCCCCAGAATCACCCACCCATCATCCCAAATCATCAAAAAATCAGCCCAAATCATTCACCCATCAGCCCCAAAATCACTCCCAAAATCAGCCCCAAAATCACCCCCAAAATCACCCACCCATCATCCCAAATCATCCACTCATCATCCCAAAATCACCCCAAAATCACCCACCCATCACCCCCAAAATCACCCCAAATCACCCCCAAAATCACCCACCCATCACCCCCAAAATCACCCACCCATCACCCCCAAAATCACCCACCCATCACCCCCAAAATCACCCACCCATTACCCCCAAAATCACCCCAAATCACCCCAAAATCACCCACCCATCATCCCTAAAATCACCCCAAATCACCCCAAAATCACCCACCCATCACCCCAAAATCACCCACCCAAAATCACCCCCAGAATCACCCACCCATCAGCCCCAAAATCACCCACCCATCAGCCCAAATCATCAAAACATCAGCCCAAAATCACCCACCCATCAGCCCAAATCATCAAAACATCAGCCCAAATTCATCAAAACATCAGCCCAAAATCATCAAAACATCAGCCCAAATCATCAAAACATCAGCCCAAATCATCAAAACATCAGCCCAAAATCACCCCCAAAATCAGACCCAAAATCACCCCCAAAATCACCCACCCATCAGCCCAAATCATCAAAAAATCAGCCCAAATCATCAAAACATCATCCCAAATCATCAAAACATCAGCCCCAAAATCACCCACCCATCATCCCAAATCATCAAAACATCAGCCCAAAATCACCCACCCGTCATCCCCAAAATCACCCCAAATCACCCCAAAATCACCCCAAATCACCCCAAAATCACTCACCCATCAGCCATCACACACCTGGGGGATTTACACCCCCCTTTCCTTGTCCCTGTCCTTGTCCCCAGCTCGGTGGATCTGCAGTCCTACGTGGTGAGGGGGCTCAACAGGTGAGATGGGGGCGGGGTCGGGATCGGGATTGGGATTGGGATTGGGATGGGAATTGGGATTGGCATCAGGATTGGGATGGGATTGGGATGGGATTTGAATTGAGATTGGGATGGGATGGGAACTGGAATGGGATTGGGATTTGGATTGAGATTGGGATGGGATTGGGATGGGAATTGGTTTGGGATGGGATTGGGATTTGAATCGGGATTGGGATGGGATTGGGATGGGAAATGGGATTGGGATGGGAATTGGGATGGGAAGTGGTTTGGGATGGGATTGGGATTTGAATCGGGATTGGGATGGGATTGGGATGGGAAATGGGACTGGGATGGGAATTGGGATTTTAATTGAGATTGGGATGGGAATTGGGATCAGGACTGAAATGGGAATGGGAATGGAATGGGATTGGGATTCAGGACTGGAATGGGACTGGAATGGGACTGGAATGGGATTGGGATTTGAACTGAGACTGGGATGGGATTGGGACTGAGATTGGGATAGAATTGGGATGGGACTGGAATGGGGATTGGGATGGGATTGGGATGGGATTGATATTGTAATGGGAATTGGGATTTGGATTGAGATTGGGATGGGATTGGGATCCGAATAGGGATTGGGATGGGAATTGGGATTTGGATTGGGATTGATTTTGGGATCATGACTCAGGATTTAAATTCACCTCATGCCTCGAATTAACCCGCAATTTTTCCCCCTCCCAAATCCCAATTTCCTCCCCCCAAACCCCCATTTTTTCCCCCAAATCCCAATTTCCTCCCCAAACCCCCATCGGGATTGGGATGGGATTGGGATTTGGATTGAGATTGGGATGGGGACTGGAATGGGACTGGAATGGGATTGGGATTTGAATTGACATTGGGATGGGATTGGAATGGGAATTGGGATTTGGATTGATCTTGGGATGGGATTGGGATGGGATTGGGATTTGATGGATGGGAATTGCGACGGGATCGTGACTTGTGATTTAAATCAACCTCGTGCCTCGAATTAACCTGCAATTTTCCCCCTCCCCAAATCCCACTTTTCTACCCCAAACCCCCACTTTTTCCCTCCAAACCCCCATTTTCCCCCCAAATCCCACTTTCTCCCCCCAAACCCCCATTTTTTCCCCCAAAATCCCAATTTCCCCCCAAATCCCACTTCCCCCCCCAAATCCCACTTTTTCCCCCCAAATCCCAATTCCCCCCTAACCCCCATTTTTCCCCCCCCAAACCCCCATTTTCCCCCAAACCCCAATTTTCCCCCAAATCCCATTTTCCCCCCAAACCCCAATTCCACCCCCAAACCCCAATTTCCCCCCCTAAACCCCCATTTTTCCCCCCTAAAAATCCCATTTTTCCCCTCAAAACTTTTCCCCCCATCCCAATTTCCTCCCTCAAATCCCATTTTTCTCCCTCCAAACCCCAATTTTCCCCCCAAATCCCAATTCCCCCCCCAAATCCCATTTTTTCCCCAAACCCCCATTTTTCCCCCCAAATCCCACTTTTCCCCCCCAAAATCCCAATTCCCCCCCAAACCCCAATTTTCCCCCAAACCCCATTTTTCCCCCAAATCCCAATTTTTCCCCCCAAATCCCAATTTTTCCCCCCAAACCCCCATTTTTCCCCCTGAACCCCCAATTCCCCCCCAAATCCCAATTCCCCCCCCAAACCCCCATTTTTCCCCCCCAAATCCCAATTTCCTCCCCCAAATCCCAATTCCTCCCCCCAAATCCCAATTCCCCCCCAAATCCCATTTTCCCCCCAAATCCCACTTTCCCCCCCAAATCCCACTTTCCCCCCCAAAATCCCAATTCCCCCCCCAAATCCCAATTTCCCCCCCCCAAATCCCACTTTTTCCCCCCAAATCCCAATTCCCCCCCCAAATCCCAATTCCCCCCCAAATCCCATTTTTCTCCCTCCAAACCCCAATTTTCCCCCCAAATCCCAATTCCCCCCCAAAATCCCATTTTTTCCCCAAACCCCCATTTTTCCCCCCAAATCCCACTTTCCCCCCCCAAAATCCCAATTTTCCCCCCCAAATCTCATTTTCCCCCCAAACCCCGATCCCCCCCCCAAATCCCAATTTTCCCCCCCCAAACCCCCATTTTTCCCCCAAACCCCCATTTTTCCCCCCAAATCCCAATTTTCCCCAAATCCCATTTTCCCCCAAACCCCAATCCCCCCCCAAATCCCACTCTTTCCCCCCAAATCCCAATTTTTCCCCCCAAATCCCACTTTCCCCAAATCCCACTTTTTCCCCCCAAATCCCACTTTTCTCCCAATTCGCCCCCCAAATCCCAATTTTCCCCCAAATCCCACTTTCTCCCCCCAGCTCCCATTTTCCCCCCCAAATCCCAATTCCCCCCCCAAATCCTACTTTCCCCCCCAAATCCCAATTTTCTCCCCTCAAATCCCAATTCCCCCCCCAAATCCCAATCCCCCCCCAAATCCCAATTTTCTCCCCTCAAATCCCAATTCCCCCCCAAATCCCAATCCCCCCCCAAATCCCAATTTTCTCCCCTCAAATCCCAATTCCCCCCCCAAATCCCAATTCCCCCCAAACCCCAATTCCCCCCCCAAATCCCAATTCCCCCCAAATCCCACTTTTTCCCCCCAAACCCCCATTTTTCCCCCAAACCCCCATTTTTCCCCCCAAATCCCATTTTTCCCCCCAAACCCCAATTTTCCCCCCAAAATCCCCAAATTTTCCCCCCCTAACCCCCATTTTCCCCCCCAAATCCCAATTCCCCCCCCAAATCCTACTTTCCCTCCCCAAATCCCAATTTCCTCCCCCAAACCCCCATCGGGATTGGGATGGGATTGGGATTTGGATTGAGATTGGGATGGGGACTGGAATGGGACTGGAATGGGATTGGGATTTGAATTGACATTGGGATGGGATTGGGATTTGGATTGAGATTGGGATGGGATTTGGATCAGGACTGGAATGGGACTGGGATGAGATGGGAATTGGGATTGAGATTGGGATGGGATTGGGATGGGATAGGGATTGGATTGGGATTTGAATTGAGATTGGGATGGGAATTGGGATTAAGACTGGGATGGGACTGGGACTGGATTGGCATTGATGGGACGGGAATTGCGATGGGATCGTGACTTAAATCAACCTTGTGCCTCGAATTAACCTGCAATTTTCCCCCCTCCCCAAATCCCAATTTCCCCCCCCCAAATCCCAAATTTTCCCCCCTAAAAATCCCATTTTTTCCCCCAAATTTTCCCCCCCCCCCCAGCTCCATGGACGTCCCCCGCCTCCCCTCCCCTCCCCACCCTCCGGACAAACCCGAAATGCTGGTGCTGAGCCGCCCCCCTTTGGCCCGCTCGTCCCCCGCTTATTGCACCAGCAGCTCCGACCTCACCGAGCCCGACGCCGTCACCACCGCCACGGTCCTGAGTGGGCGTGGGGGGCTCCCCCCGGGCGTGCCCTCCCCGCTGGGCGTGGGCAAGAGCGTGTCCATGCTGGACCTGCAGGACGGGCGAGTGGATTCGGTGCCCAGCTTGCCCGCCGAGCTTTTGGGGGGCGGGGGGGGGTCCCACGGGTGGGCAGGTCACGAGTGGGAGTGGGGGGGGTGGGGGGGGGTTTAGGGCGGGGCGTCTCTCGCAGGGCAGCGCCTCCAGTTTGGCCCCGCCCACGCAGAGGTTGGGGGGTGCCCGTGGAAAGTGGGGGAGGGGGGGGGGTGGGGGAGGACCCCCCCACCCGCAATTGAGGGTCCCACTTTCCTTCCAGAACCCTCTTTTCCACCTGGCGGCCGACGGGCCCTTGCGTGGGGTGGGGTTGGGTGGGGTGGAATCGTCAGGAGTGGGTTTGGGGCGGCCCCCAATCCCAATCCCAAATTCCAGGGGGGTTCGGGGAAGGTCCCTACGCCCCCCAATCCCAATCCCACCAATCCCACCACCCACATTTTCATGGGTATAGTAAGAGCGAGGAGCTCGTGGGCGTGGGACCCCCACCCACGGGTGGGGGGCAAACACATCACCCACAGCCACAGCTACAGCGACGAGTTCGGCCGCCCCGGGGGGCCCGTGGGGGGTTCTGGGGGGTCCTCGGGGGGTTCAGGAGGGGGAGATTTTGGGAGGAGGCAACTCTCCCTTCAGGACACGCTGGCCCCCACCCCACAATCAGCACCACAACCACCCACGCAGCAACAACCCACGCAGCAACAACAATCACAGCAACAACCCCCACCCCAAATCACCATCGGGGCGCCCCCCACGCCGCGTGGGGGGAGGGCTTCTAAAAATTTGGGTGGGGGAGGTCTGGGGGTGCCCCAAAAACCCCGCCCGGCCAGCGGGAACCTCCTGGCGTCCCCCGAGCCCACGTACGGCGTGGGAGTGGGGGGAGGGGGAGGGGGGGTGGGGGTGGGGGGGCCACCCACGGTCACGGGCAGAGGTCGAGGCAGCCCTCGCTGGCCAAGGAGGCGTCGCTGGCGGGGAGCGGTGGCAAGGCGGCGCTCGGCAAGCAGGTGAGTGGGGGGAAACACGCGTGGGGGGGAAAAAACACGCGTGGGGAGGGGTTTGGGGGGGATTTGGGGGATTTGGGGGTTTGGGGGACATGGGGGGCGTGGGGACAGCGGGGATGTGAGGGGGATGGTGGGCAAGGCGGCGCTCGGCAAGCAGGTGAGGGGGGGAGGGGGGGTGAAAAAACACGCGTGGGGAGGGGGTTTGGGGGGGGGTTTGTGGGGATTTGGGGGGTTTGGGGGGGGACTCGGGGGGGATTTGGGGGGATTTGAGGGGGATTTGGGGGGATTTGGGGACATTGGAGGGGTGTTGGAGGACACGGGGACACGCTTGGGAGGGTGGGAGATGCGCGTGGGGGGGAGTGGGACACGAGTGGGGGGGGTTGGGGGGGGATTTGGGGGGGTTTGGGGTGTGGGAGAGGTTGGGTATGTGGGGGGGACACGGGGTGTGAAGGGGACAGGGGACACACGTGGGGGTCACTGGGACACGAGTGGGGGATGCGTGGGGAGGGGGTTTGGGGGGGGTTTGGGGGGATTTGGAGGGGATTGGGGGGGTTGGGGCGATTTGGGGGAGATTTTGGGGGGTGTTGGGGGACATGGGGGACACGCGTGGGAGGGTGGGAGATGCGCGTGGGGGGCGTGGGACACGCGTGGGGAGGGGTTTGGGGGTTTGGGGGGTTTGGGGGGGTGTGGGGTGTGGGGGGTTTGGGGGGGACACAGGGGAATTGGGGGGGACATTGGAGGGGTGTTTGGGGACACGGGGACACGCGTGGGAGGGTGGGACACGCGTGGGGAGGGGGTTGGGCGGGATTTGGGGGGTTTGAGAGGGTTTGGGGGGGTTTGGGGGGTTTGGGGACATTGGGGCTGTGGGGACATTGGGGATGTGGGGGGGACAGGGGGGGGCGTGGGGGATAAGGGGGGGGACAGGGGGACACGCGTGGGGGGGTGGGGGTCGCGCGTGGGGAGGGGGATTTGGGGGGGTTGGGGGTGTGGGAAGACACGGGGGAGTTGGGGACGTGGGGGTGGGAGGGGGGCGTGGGGAATGGGGGGGGACACGGGGTGTTGGGGGGGACAGGGGACACGCGTGGGGGGGTGGTGGGGACACGGGGACACGCGTGGGGGAGAGAGTTTGGGGGACACGGGGGGCGTGGGGGGGATTTGGGGGGGGTTGAGCGGGGAATTGGGGGGGATTTGGGGGGATTTGGGGGGGATTGGGGGGGATTTGAGGGGGATTTGGGGGGGATTTGGGGGACATGGGGACACGCGTGGGGGTCACTGGACACGCGTGGGGGGTTGGGGATACGAGTGGGGATGGGGTTTTGGGGGGATTTGGGGGGCTTTGGGGGGGTTTGGGGGGGGTTGGGGGGGATTTGGGGACATTGGGGATGTGAGGGGGGTGGCGGCAAGCAGGTGAGTGGGGGGGAAAACACGCGTGGGGGGGGAAAAACACGCGTGGGGGGGTTTGGGGGGGGTTTGGGGGGATTGGGGGGTTTTGGGGGGGATTGGGGGGGATTTGGGGAGTTTAGGGGGACACAGGGGGATTGGGGGGGATTTTGGGGGGTTGGGGGACACGGGGACACGCGTGGGGGGTGGGGACACGCGTGGGGGGGTGGGGGACGCGTGGAGAGGGGCTTTTTGGGGTGTGGGGGGGTTTTGGGGGGGTTTGGGGGGATTTGGGTGGGCTTTGAGGGAGATTTGGGGGGGATTTGGGGGGATTGGGGGATTTTGGGGGAGTTGGAGGACACGCGTGGGGGGGTGGGGGACACGAGTGGGGAGGGGGTTTGGGGGGGTTTGGGGGGATTATGGGGCATTGGGGGGGGTTGGGGGGGGATTTAGGAGGGATTTGAGGGGATTTGGGGGGGGATTTGGGGGGATTTTGGGGGGGGTTGGGGTGTGGGAGATAAGGGGGGGATTTGGGGGGACCTTTGGGGGATTTGAGGGGGATTTGGGGGGAATTTGGGGGGGACATTGGGGGGGGTTGGGGGGGTTGGGGGGGTTTGGGGGGATTTGGGGGGTGGGGGGAATTTGGGGGATTTTGGGGGGAATTTGGGGACATTGGAGGGGGTTTTGGGGGGGATTTGGGGGGGGTTGGGGGATTTGGGGACATTTTGGGGGGTTTGGGGACATTGGGGGGATTTGGGGAGATTTGGGGGAGATTTGGGGGGGATTGGGACATTGTGGGGTTGGTGACGTCATTGGGGACATTTTGGGGGACAATTTTGGGGACATTTATGGGGTTTATGACATCATTGGGGTCATTATGGGGTTGATGACATCATCAAGGACATTTTAGGGGATATTTTGGGATATTTTGGGATATTTGGGGATATTTTGGGGTAATTAACGCCCCCCGACCCCGAATTTGAGGCCTCCCAGACCCTGAGCTGGGTGGGGACTTTGGGGTGACATTTATGGGGTTTATGGTGACTTTGGTGACTTTGGGGTCATTATGGGGTTGATGACGTCATCAGGGACATTGGGGTCATTTTGGGGGATATTTTGGGATATTTTGGGGTAATTAAACCCCCCCGACCCCAAATTCGAGGCCTCCCAGACCCTGAGCTGGGTGGGGACTTTGGGGTGACATTTATGGGGTCATTATGGGATTATGGGGTTTATGACATCACCGAGGACATTTTAGGGGATATTTTGGGATATTTTGGGATATTTTGGGGTAATTAAACCCCCCCGACCCCGAATTTGAGGCCTCCCAGACCCTGAGCTGGGTGGGGACTTTGGGGGACATTTATGGGGTCCTTATGGGATTGATGACGTCACCGAGGACATTTTAGGGGATATTTTGGGATATTTTGGGATATTTTGGGATATTTTGGGGTAATTAAACCCCCCCGACCCCGAATTTGAGGCCTCCCAGACCCTGAGCTGGGTGGGGACTTTGGGGTGACATTTATGGGATTTATGGGATTTATGATGTCATTGGGGTCGTTATGGGATTATGGGGTTTATGACGTCACCGGGGACATTTTATGGGATATTTTGGGGTATTTTGGGGTAATTAACGCCCCCGATCCCAAATTCGAGGCCTCCCAGAGCGGCCAGACCCTGAGCGCGGCGCTGCCGGCCTCGGAGCGGACGGTGGCCTGGGTGTCCAACATGCCCCACCTTTCGGCCGACATCGAGAGCGCCCACATCGAGCGCGAGGAGTTCAAGCTCAAGGAGTACTCCAAGTCCATGGACGAGAGCCGGCTGGACCGGGTAGGGGAGGCAAAAAAAAACCCCTAAAAAAAAACCCCAAAAAAATTTGGGGGGGATATGAAAAAATTTGGGGGGGATACAAAAAAATTTGGGGGGGAAACGCCAAAAAATCTGAGGAGGAAACCCCAAAAATCTGAGGAGAAATCCCAAAAAATCTGAGGAGAAACACCAAAAATCTGAGGAGGAGAAACCCCAAAAATCTGGGGAGGAGAAAACCCCAAAAATCTGAGGAGAAACCCCAAAAATCTGAGGAGAAACCCCAAAAATCTGAGGAGAAAACCCAAAAATCTGGGGAGGAGAAACACCAAAAATCTGGGGAGAAACCCCAAAAATCTGAGGAGGAGAAACCCCAAAAATCTGAGGAGGAGAAACCCCAAAAATCTGGGGAGGAGAAACCCCAAAAATCTGGGGAGGAGAAACACCAAAAATCTGAGGAGGAGAAACACCAAAAATCTGAGGAGAAACCCCAAAAATCTGAGGAGAAACCCCAAAAATCTGAGGAGGAGAAACCCCAAAAATCTGAGGAGGAGAAACCCCAAAAATCTGGGGAGGAGAAACCCCAAAAATCTGGGGAGGAGAAACACCAAAAATCTGAGGAGGAGAAACACCAAAAATCTGAGGAGAAACCCCAAAAATCTGAGGAGAAACCCCAAAAATCTGAGGAGAAACCCCAAAAATCTGAGGAGGAGAAACCCCAAAAATCTGAGGAGAAACCCCAAAAATCTGAGGAGAAAACCCAAAAATCTGGGGAGGAGAAACCCCAAAAATCAGGTGCCCCACAGAAGGTTCCAGAAGGTTCCAGGTGCCCCATAGAATGTTCCAGGTGCCCCATAGAAGGTTCCAGGTGCCCCATAGAAGATTCTAGATGACCCATAGAAGGTTCCAGGTGCCCCATAGAAGGTTCCAGGTGCCCCATAGAAGGTCCCAGGTGCCTCATAGAAGGTTCCAGGTGCCCTCAGGTGCCCCATAGAAGGTTCCAGGTGCCCCCAGATGACCCATAGAACATTCTAGATGACCCATAGAAGGTCCCAGGTGCCCCCTAGAAGGTTCTGGATGCCCCATAGAAGGTTCCAGGTGTGCCCAGGTGCCCCATAGAAGGTTCTAGATGACCCAAAGAAGGTTTCAGGTGTCACCAGGGTTTGGTCCCACCTGTCCAGGGTGGGTTCCAGGTGCCCCCAGGTGCCCCATAGAACATTCTAGATGCCCCATAGAAGGTTTTAGATGACCCATAGAAGGTCCCAGGTGCCCCATAGAAGGTTCCAGATGCCCCATAGAAGGTTCCAGGTGCCCCATAGAAGGTTCCAGGTGCCCCCAGGTGCCCCATAGAAGGTTCCAGGTGCCCCATAGAAGGTTCCAGGTGCCCCATAGAAGGTTCCAGGTGCCCCATAGAAGGTTCCAGGTGCCCCCAGGTGCCCCATAGAAGGTTCCAGGTGCCCCCAGGTGCCCCATAGAAGGTTCCAGGTGCCCCATAGAAGATTCTAGATGACCCATAGAAGGTTCCAGGTGCCCTCAGGTGCCCCATAGAACATTCTAGATGACCCAAAGAAGATTCTAGATGACCCATAGAAGGTTCCAGGTGCCTCAAGGTGACCCCAGGTGTCACCAGGGTTTGGTCCCCAAGTGTCCAGGTGCCCCATAGAAGATTCTAGATGACCCATAGAAGGTTCCAGGTGCCCCACAGAAGGTTCCAGGTGCCCCAAGATGACCCCAGGTGTCACCAGGATGGGTTCCTGAGTGCCCAGGTGCCCCATAGAAGATTCTAGATGACCCATAGAAGGTTCTAGATGACCCATAAAAGATTCTAGATGACCCATAGAAGGTTCTAGATGACCCATAAAAGATTCTAGATGACCCATAGAAGGTTCCAGGTGCTTCCAGATGTCACTAGAATGGGTTCCAGGTGCCCTCAGGTGCCCCATAGAAGGTTCCAGGTACCCCATAGAAGGTTCCAGGTGCCCTAAGCTACCCCAAAGAAGGTTCCAATGACTCATAGAAGGTTCTAGAGGGTTCTAGACGCCCCATAGAAGGTTCTTTGGGTCCCGTGTGCCTGCGGGAGCCCCCCAGGCGTGACGTGTGGCAGGTGAAGGAGTACGAGGAGGAGATCCACTCGCTGAAGGAGCGGCTCCACCTGTGCCCAGGTGTGCCCAGGTGTGCCCAGGGGTGCCCAGGTGTGCCCAGGGGTGCCCAGGTGTGCTCAGGTGTGCCCAGGTGTGCCCAGGGGTGCCCAGGGGTGCCCAGGTGTGCCCAGGGGTGCCCAGGGGTGCCCAGGTGTGCCTAGGGGTGCCATAGAAGGTTCCAGGTGCCCCATAGAAGGTTCCAGGTGTCCCATAGAAGGTTCCAGGTGCCCCATAGAAGATTCTAGATGACCCATAGAAGGTTCCAGGTGCCCCATAGAAGATTCTAGATGACCCATAGAAGGTTCCAGGTGCCCCATAGAAGGTGCCAGGTGTCCCATAGAAGGTTCCAGGTGCCCCATAGAAGGTTCCAGGTGCCCCATAGAAGGTTCCAGGTGTCCCATAGAAGGTTCCAGGTGCCCCATAGAAGGTCCCAGGTGCCCCATAGAAGGTTCCAGGTGCCCTCAGGTGCCCCATAGAAGGTTCCAGGTGCCCCATAGAAGGTTCCAGGTGCCCCATAGAAGGTTCCAGGTGCCCCATAGAAGGTTCCAGGTGTCCCATAGAAGGTTCCAGGTGCCCCATAGAAGGTCCCAGGTGCCCCATAGAAGGTTCCAGGTGCCCTCAGGTGCCCCATAGAAGGTTCCAGGTGCCCCAAGCTACCCCAAAGAAGGTTCTAGAGGGTCCCAGGAGGTCCCAGGGGGTCCCGTGTGCCTGCGGGAGCCCCCCAGGCGTGACGTGTGGCAGGTGAAGGAGTACGAGGAGGAGATCCACTCGCTGAAGGAGCGGCTCCACCTGTCCAACCGGAAGCTGGAGGAGTACGAGCGGCGCCTGGTGACGCAGGAGGAGCAGACGAGCCGCATCCTGCTGCAGTACCAGCACCGCCTGGAGCTCAGCGAGAAGCGCCTGCGGCAGCAGCAGCAGGAGAAGGACTCGCAGATCAAGAGCATCATCGGCAGGTGAGGGGGGCACCTGCAGGGGGGGGGGGGGACATTTGGGACATTCAGGGACACCCTGGGACCTTGGGGACACTCAGGGACCTTGGGGACATCCAGGAGATGCTGAGGTTGTTGAGGGTTGTTGGGGACACCCAGGGGACATCCTGGTGGCTTCTGGGACACCCTGGTGGCGTTTGGTGGCACTGGGGACATCCTGGGGTGTTGGGGACACTCAGGGACCTCAGGGCACCCCAGGACCTTGGGGACACCCTGGGGACACCCTGGTGGCATTTGGGACACCCTGGTGGTGTTTGGGGACATTCTGGGGTGTTGGGGACATCCTGGTGGCTTCTGGGACATCCTGGTGGCATTTGGGGACATCCTGGTGGCATTTGAGACACCCTGGTGGCATTTGGGACCTTGAGGTTGTTGGGGGTGTTGGGGACACCCTGGGGACACTCAGGGGACATTTGGGACACCCCAGGACCTTGGGGAAACTCAGGGACACTCAGGGGACCTTGGGGACCTTGGGGACACCCAGGGACACCCAGGGGACCTTGGGGACACCTTGGGGATATTTGGGGGGTGGCAGCAGCAGCAGGAGAAGGACTCGCAGATCAAGAGCATCATCGGCAGGTGAGGGGGGCACCTGCAGGGGGAGGGGGGGCAGGGGGCGTTTGGGGACATTTGGGGACACCCCTGGTGGCGTTTGGTGGCATTGGGGACATCCTGGTGGTGTTTGGGGACATTCTGAGGTGTTGGTGACACCCTGGGACCTTGGGGACACTCAGGGACCTTGAGGATGTTGGGGGATGTTGGGGACACTCAGGGGACACTCAGGGGTCATTGGGGACACCCAGGGGACACCCTGGTGGCATTTGGGACACCCTGGTGGCTTCTGGGACACCCTGGTGGCATTTGGTGGCATTTGGGACATCCTGGGACGTTGGGGACACTCAGGGACCTCAGGAAACCCAGGGAGATGTTGGTGGTTTTGGGGACACCTTGGGGACACTCAGGGATGTTGGGGACACTCTGGGGACACCCTGGGGTGTTGGGGACTCTCAGGGACACCCTGGGACCTTTAGGATATTCAGGGACCTCAGGACACCCAGGGAGATGTTGGGGATGTTGGGGACACCTTGGGGACACTCAGGGGACACTCAGGGAACTTGGGGACACCCTGGTGGCATTTGGGGACATCCTGGTGGCGTTTAGGACACCCTGAGACCTTGGGGACATCCTGGGGCATTGGGGACACTCAGGGGACACTCAGGACACCCAGGGATGTTGGGGACACTCAGGGGACACTCAGGGACCTTGGGGACATCCTGGTGGTGTTTGGTGGCATTTGGGACATCCTGGTGGCTTCTGGGACACCCTGGTGGCGTTTGGTGGCATTGGGGACATCCTGGGACCTTGGGGACATCCTGGAGATGCTGAGGTTGTTGAGGGTGTTGGGGACACCCTGGTGGCACCTTGAGACCTTGGGGACACCCTGGTGGCTTTTGGGACACTCAGGGACACCCTGGGACCTTTAGGATATTCAGGGACCTCAGGACACCCAGGGGTGTTGGGGACACTCGGGGTGTTGGGGACACTCAGGGGACCTTGGGGACACCCTGGGGACATTCGGGGACCTTGGGGACACTCAGGGGACACTCAGGGGTCATTGGGGACAACCTGGTGGCATTTGGGGACATTCGGGGACCTTGGGGACACTCAGGGGACACTCAGGGGTCATTGGGGACAACCTGGTGGCATTTGGGGACATTCTGGGGTGTTGGGGACATCCTGGGACCTTGGGGACACTCAGGGACCTTGAGGATGTTGAGGGGTGTTGGGGACACCCTGGGGACACCCAGGGGACATTTGGGGACATCCTGGTGGCATTTGGGGACACCCAGGGGACATTGGGGACACCCTGGTGGCTTCTGGGACACTCTGGGGACATTTGGGGACATCCTGGGACCTTGGGGACACTCAGGGACCTCAGGACACCCAGGGATGTTGGGGACACTCAGGGGACACTCAGGGGACATTGGGGACAACCTGGAACCAAAAGTGTCCCCAAAAATGTCCCCAAAAATTTCCCCCAAACTGTTCCCAAAATGTCCCCAAAGTGTCCCCAAATTGACCCCAAAATGACCCCAAAGTGTCTCCAAAAACGTCCCCAAAATTGTCCCCAAATTGACCCCAAAGGTGACCCCAAACTGTCCCCAAAATGTCCCCAAAATGTCCCCAAAGTGTCCCCAAAATGTCCCCAAAGTGTCCCCAAATTGACCCCAAAATTGTCCCCAAAAGTGTCCCCAAAATGTCCCCAAAGTGTCCCCAAAGTGTCCCCAAAAATGTCCCCAAAAGTGCTCATAAAATGTCCCCAAAATGTCCCCAAAAATGTCCATAAAAGAATCCCCAAAATGTCCCCAAAATGACCCCAAAAATATCCCCAAAATGTCCCCAAAAGTGACCTAAAAAGTGACCCCAAAATGTCCCCAAACTGTCCCCAAAATGTCCCCAAAATGTCCCCAAAGTGTCCCCACGACCCCCGTGGGTGTGTCCCGAGTGGGGAGGGACGACCTGGGGTGGGATGGGGGGGTTGGGATTGGGAGATGTCCCCATTGTCCCCAAGGAAAGGGGTTGCTCCCACGACCCCCCACGACCCCCGTGGGTGTGTCACGAGTGGGCGGGGTCACGCGTGGGGGGTGGGCGGGGCCCGGGCGAGTGGCAGCATGACCCCGGTGAAGCCCTGGGGGGGATGGGAGATGTCCCCATCGTCCCCAAACCTGGGGGTTGCTCCCACGACCCCCCACTACCCCCGTGGGTGTGTCACGAGTGGGGGGGCGTGGGGTGGGTCACGAGTGGGGGGCGTGGCAGTCTGGGATGGTGGGATTGGGATTGGGAGATGTCCCCATTGTCCCCCAAACCTGGGATTGTCCCTGTGGGGAGGGGACATCCCCACGATCCCCGGGGCTGCTCCCACGACCCCCGTGGTTGTGTCACGAGTGGGTGGGCGTGGCCGCGCGTGGGTGGGGCCTGGGTGAGTGGCAGTCTGGGGGGGATGGGAGATGTCCCCATTGTCCCCAAACCTGGGGGTTGTCCCTGTGGGGAGGGGACACCCCCAGGACCCCCGTGGGTGTCCCCACGACCCCCCACGGGTGGGTTTGGTGTCACGAGTGGGGAGGGGCAACCTGGGGTGGGATGGGGGGGGTTGGGGATCGGGAGATGTCCCCATTGTCCCCAAACCTGGGGGTTGTCCCCACGACCCCGGGGGTGAGTCACGAGTGGGTGGGGTCACGCGTGGGGGGTGGGCGGGGCCCGGGTGAGTGGCAGCATGACCCCGGTGAAGCCCTGGGGGGGATGGGAGATGTCCCCAAACCTGGGGGTTGCTCCCACGACCCCCCACGACCCCCGTGGGTGTGTCACGAGTGGGGGGGGCGTGGCGTGGGGCTTGGGGGGGGCGTGGCAGTCTGGGATGGGGGGAGGGGATTGGGGGATTGGGAGATGTCCCCATTGTCCCCAAACCTGGGGGTTGTCCCCACGACCCCGGGGCTGCTCCCACGACCCCCCATGACCCCCGTGGGTTTGTCACGAGTGGGAGGGACAACCTGGGGTGGGTTGGGATTGGGAGATGTCCCCATTGTCCCCAAACATGGGATTGTCCCCGTGTCACTGGGGAGCCCCCACGACCCCCGGGGGTGCCCCCACGACCCCCGTGGGTTTGTCACGAGTGGGGAGGGGGCGTGTCCGCGCGTGGGGTGTGGGCGGGGCCCGGGCGAGTGGCAGCATGACCCCGGTGAAGCCTGTCCCCGCAGGCTGATGCTGGTGGAGCAGGAGCTGCGCAGGGATCATCACTTGGGCGCCCACCACGCCCCTCCCCGCCGCGACCCCTCCTCGCCGCCATCGCTGCTCCTCCCCCCGCCTCCGGCCACGCCCACGGCCACGCCCACGGCCACGCCCACGCCGCTCCACCCTCCGCCCCTCCACCACCACCACCACCACCACCACCACCATCTCAGCAGCACCAGCAGCGTGGTGGGGGTGGGGGGGGGGGGGTTGGGGGCGGGGTCTCCGCACCCCCCCATCCCCCACCACCCCCTCCCCCACCCCCACCACCCCCACTCCTCCCATCCTCTCTCCCCCCATCCCCTCCTGGGCCCCCCCAGCGGCGGCAGCGCCAACACCATCACCAACAACAACACCATCACCAACAACACCATCACCAACAACACCCTCAGCAACAGCAGCCACACCCTCAGCCACGCCCTCCTCAGCAGCGCCACGCCCTCCGCCACCAGCCAGCCCCACGAGGCCCCGCGGCGGCGGCTCCTGCTGCTCGACGCTCAGGTGGAAATTACAATGTCATTCGCTCTTAGCCCCCCCCCGCCCACCCTCTCACCCCAATTTCCTGATTTCCTGACCCCTCCCCCGATTTACTGATCCCTCCCCTCATCCCTCGGCCCCTCCCCCACACCCCCATTTCCCCCCGCTTTCCCCCGATTTCCTGATTTCCTGACCCCTCCCCCGATTTACTGATCCCTCCCCTCATCCCTCGGCCCCTCCCCCACACCCCCATTTCCCCCCGGTTTCCCCCGATTTCCCGATTTCCTGATCCCTACCCCGATTTACTGATCCATCCCCCAATTCCCTGATCCAGCCCCCGACCCCTCCCCCCATTCCCCAATCCATCCCCAGACCCCTCTCCCCATCCCTCGATCCATCCCCTGACCCCTCCCCCTATTCCCTAATTCCCCAATCCACCCCTCCCCCCATTCCCTAATTCCCCAATCCACCCCTCCCCCCATTCCCTAATTCCCCAATCCACCCCTCCCCCCATTCCCTAATTCCCCAATCCACCCCTCCCCCATTCCCTAATTCCCCAATCCACCCCTCCCCCATTCCCTAATTCCCCAATCTACCCCTCCCCCATTCCCTAATTCCCCAATCCACCCCTCCCCCATTCCCTAATTCCCCAATCCACCCCTCCCCCATTCCCTAATTCCCCAATCCACCCCTCCCCCATTCCCTAATTCCCCAATCTACCCCTCCCCCATTCCCTAATTCCCCAATCTACCCCTCCCCCATTCCCTAATTCCCCAATCTATCCCCCCCCATCCTGACCCCTCCCCCCAATTCCCCGACCCCTCCCCCCATTCCCCAATTCCCCAATCCATCCCTCAACCCCTCCCCCATCCCGACCCCTCCCCCATTCCCCAATTCCCCAATCCATCCCTCCCCCAATTCCTCGACCCCTCCCCCCATCCCCCGACCCCTCCCCCAATCCATCCCTCGACCCCTCCCCCCATCCTTGACCCCTCCCCCAACTCCCCGACCCCTCCCCCCATCCTTGACCCCTCCCCTGACCCCTCCCCCCATTCCCCGACCCCTCCCCCAATTCCCCAATCCATCCCCAGATCCCTCCCCCAATTCCCTGACCCCTCCCCCCAATTCCCTGACCCCTCCCCCCTCCCCCAATCCATCCCCTGACCCCTCCCGCCAATTCCTCGACCCCTCCCCCCATCCTTGACCCCTCCCCCCACCCATCCCTTGACCCCTCCCCCTCCCTACATGTGGTCGCATCCATGCCCCTCCCCCACCTTCCCCTCCCCCTCCTCCCCTTCCCCCCCTTCCCATCCCAATCAGCGCACGTGGGGGGAGGGGCGTGGGAGAAATGGGGGAGGGGCGTGGGAGAAATGGGGGAGGGGCGTGGGAGAAATGGGGGAGGGGCGTGGGAGAAATGGGGGAGGGGTTTGGGGGCATGGGAGGGGCTTAAGGGGAGTGGGGGAGGGGCTTAAGGGAGAGGGGAGGGGCTTAAGGGAGAGGGGAGGGGCATGGGAGGAATGGGGGAGGGGCGTGGGAGGAAATGGGGGAGGGGCGTGGGAATAATGGGGGAGGGGCTTAGGGGAGGGGGAGGGGCTTAAGGGAGTGGAGGAGGGGCTTGGTGGGCATGAGAGAAATGGGGGAGGGGCTTGGGGTGGTGCCAAGGGGGGGAATTTGGGGGTCTGGGGGGGATTTGGGGGGGATTTGGGGGGGTTGGGGGGTTTGGGGGGGATTTTGGGGGGGGTTGGGGGGGATTTGGGGGGATTTGGGGGGATTTGGGGGGGATTTTGGGGGAGGTTTGGGTGGGATTTGAGGGGATTTGGGGGGGATTTGGGGGATTTTGGGGGGTTTGAGGGAGATTTGGGGGGGATTTGGGGGGGTTGAGGGGGATTTGGGGGGGATTTGGGGGGGATTTGAGGGGGTTTGGGGGGGATTTGGGGGGGATTTGGGGAGGAATTGAAGGGGTTTGGGGGGATTTGGGGGATTTGGGGGCATTTTGGGGGATTTGGGGGGATTTTGGGGGATTTGGGGGGGGTTTCGGGGGATTTGGGGGGGATTTGGGGGTTTGGGGGGGATTTGGGGGGGATTTTGGGGGGTTTTGGGGAGATTTGGGGGGGATTTGGGGGATTTGGGGGGTTTGGGGAGATTTGGGGAGGATTTTGGGGGGTTTTGGGGGATTTGGGGGGTCCAAGGTAAGTTTGGGGGGGATTTTGGGGGGGATTTGGGGGGGATTTTGTGGGGGGTTGGGGGGATTTGGGGAGGGTTGACCCCAAAGTGACCCCAAAATGGACAAAGTGACCCCAAGTGACCCCACAAGATACAAAGTGACCCCAAAGTCACACCAAAGTGACTCCAAAAGGGACAAAGTGACCCCAAAGTGAACCAAAAGGGGTCAAAATGACCCCAAATGACCCCAAAGTGACCCCAAAAGGGACAAAGTGACCCCAAATGACCCCAAAGTGATTCCTAAAAGGGGTCAAAGTGACCCCAAAAGGGACAAAGTGACCCCAAAAAGGACAAAGTGACCCTAAAGTGACCCCACAAGGGACAAAGTGATCCCAAAAGGGACAAAGTGACCCCAAAGTGACCCCAAAGTGACCCCAAAGTGACCCCAAAAGGGACAAAATGACCCCAAAAGGGACAAAGTGACCCCAAAATCACCCCAAAATCACCCCAAATTGGTCAAATTGATCCCAAAAGGGACAAAGTGACCCCAAAGTGACCCCAAAAGGGACAAAATGACCCCAAAAAGGACAAAATGACCCCAAAGTGACCCCAAAGTGACCCCAAAAAGGGACAAAATGACCCCAAAAAGGACAAAGTGACCCCAAAAAGGGACAAAGTGACCCCAAAATGACCCCAAAATGACCCCCAGAGGGGACACCAGGGGGGACATTCCAGGCCCCTCCCCCCCTTTTATCTCCCAAGCCACGCCCCCTTTATGAAGCCACGCCCAAAATTCACAAACCACGCCCCTTCCCTCTTAGCCACGCCCACCAAGAACAAACCAGGCCCCTTTTAAAGCCACACCCACTCCGATGTAAGTCACGCCCCTTCTCCCCAAACCACGCCCCTCCTCTTAAAGCCACTCCCCTTTTCTTAAAGCCACATCCCTCATTTTGAAGCCACGCCCCTTTCTCCTAAAGCCACACCCATTTCCTTAAAGCCATGCCCTTTATTTCAAAGTCACGCCCCTCTTTTTAAAGCCACGCCCTTTTTCTTAAAACCACGCCCGTTTCCCTAAAGCCACGCCCCTTATTTAACAGCCACACCCCTCTTTTGAAGCCACACCCTTTTATTAAAGCCACGCCCATTTCCTTAAAACCACGCCCCTTTTCCTAAAGCCACACCCTTTTCTTAAAGCCACGTCCCTTATTTCAAAGCCACGCCCCTTTTCCTGAAACCACGCCCCTTTCCCTTTAAAAACCCAGTCAGACCATGCCCATTTGCCTCAAGCCACACCCTCCTTTTAAAGCCACACCCCTTTTAAAACCCTGCCCCTCCCTACATAAGCCACGCCCCTTCTCTTGAAGCCACGCCCCTGATTTTGAAGCCACACCCCATATTTTGAAGCCACGCCCCTTGTTTTGAAGCCACACCCCTCCCTTCAAAGCCACGCCCATATTTTGAACCCACGCCCCTTATTTTGAAGCCACACCCCTTATTTTGAAGCCACGCCCTTTCTCTTGACCCCTCCCTTCCCTTTTGAAGCCACGCCCCAGATTTTGAAGCCACGCCCTCCGTGTGAAGCCACGCCCATTCCCTTGACTCCTCACTTCCTTTTCTAAGCCACGCCCCTTCCTCTCAAAGCCACGCCCCCCTCTTCTCGCCACAGCCCGTCACGTGACGCCCCCCGGCCCCGCCCCCCGCCACGCCCAGCCCGGTGACGTCACCCCCAGGTGGGTCCCCTCCCCCCACCTCTGTCACCTTTGACCCCTCCCCCTCCCCCCCCTTTTCTGTCACCCGAAAATTGTCCCCAAATCCCCCCCAAGGGACAATTTGGGGACATTTTGGGACAATTTGGGGACAATTTGGGGACATTTGGGGACATTTGGGGACATTTGGGGACACAAATCCCGATGTCCCCAAACCCCTTTGATGTCCCCAAACCCCCTTGGGGACAATTTGGGGACAATTTGGGGACATTTGGGGACATTTGGGGACACAAATCCCGATGTCCCCAAGTCCCTTTGATGTCCCCAAGTCCCTTTGATGTCCCCAAACCCCTCAGGGGACAATTTGGGGACAATTTGGGGACACAAATCCCGATGTCCCAAAGTCCCTCCCGATGTCCCCAAACCCCTTTGATGTCCCCAAGTCCCTTTGGGGACATTTGGGGACATTTTGGGACAATTTGGGGACAATTTGGGGGCACCAATCCCGATGTCCCCAAACCCCTTTGATGTCCCCAAACCCCCTTGGGGACAATTTGGGGACAATTTGGGGACACAAATCCCGATGTCCCCAAAGTCCCTTTGATGTCCCCAAACCCCTTTGGGGACAATTTGGGGACACAAATCCCGATGTCCCCAAGTCCCTTTGATGTCCCCAAACCCCTCAGGGGACAATTTGGGGACAATTTGGGGACACAAATCCCGATGTCCCCAAAGTCCCTTTGATGTCCCCAAACCCCTTTGATGTCCCCAAGTCCCTTTGATGTCCCCAAACCCCTCAGGGGACAATTTGGGGACAATTTGGGGACACAAATCCCGATGTCCCCAAGTCCCTCCCGATGTCCCCAAACCCCTTTGATGTCCCCAAGTCCCTTTGGGGACATTTGGGGACATTTTGGGACAATTTGGGGACAATTTGGGGACACAAAACCCGATGTCCCCAAACCCCTTTGATGTCCCCAAACCCCCTTGGGGACAATTTGGGGACAATTTGGGGACACAAATCCCGATGTCCCCAAACCCCTTTGATGTCCCCAAACCCCCTTGGGGACAATTTGGGGACAATTTGGGGACACAAATCCCCATGTCCCCAAACCCCTTTGATGTCCCCAAACCCCTTTGATGTCCCCAAGTCCCTTTGGGGACATTTTGGGACATTTTGGGACAATTTGGGGACAATTTGGGGGCACCAATCCCGATGTCCCCAAACCCCTCCCGATGTCCCCAAACCCCCCCCAGGTGTCAATTTGGGGACACTTTGGGGACATTTTGATGTCCCCTCCCCCCCCCTTCCCCCCCTTGTCCCTCCCCTCCCCCCCCTTCCAGGTGACAAAGTGGGCGGGGCTTGGTGACAACGTGGGGGGTGGGGGCGGATTTTTTGGGGTGGATTTGGGGGATTTTGGGATTTTGGGGTTGGGGGTTTTTTTTTTGTCCCCAAAAGTGTCCCCTCCCCCCCCTTCCCCCGCCCCTCCCCCCCCAGCGCTTTTGTCACCGTGGTCACGTGATTTGTCGCCATCTCACCGCCGGGGGGGGGAGGGGGGAGGGGATGACGTCATCAGTGTCGCCCGTGTCATGTCATGTCATTTTTGGGGGGGGGGAAGGGGGGAAGGGGGGGAGGGGACAATTTTGGGGTTGATTTGGGGACAATTTTGGGGTTAATTTGGGGACAGTTTTGGGGTTAATTTGGGGACAATTTTGGGGACAATTTTGGGGGTTGATTTGGGGACAATTTGGGGACAGTTTGGGGGTTGATTTGGGGACAATTTGGGGACAATTTAAAGAGTTTTGGGGACAATTTTGGAGGGGGATTTGGGGTTAATTTGGGGACAATTTTGGGGACAATTTGGGGACAATTTTGGGGACAATTTTGGGACAATTTTGGGGATAATTTCGGGACAATTCTTGGGGACAATTTGGGGACAATTTTGGGGACAATTTGTGGGTTAATTTGGGGACAATTTTGGGGACAATTTGGGGACAATTTTGGGGGTTAATTTGGGGATTAATTTGGGGTTGATTTGGGGACAATTTGGGAGTTTAATTATTGACAATTTGGGGACAATTTAGGAGGGAGTTGGGGACAATTTTGGGGTTGATTTGGGGACAATTTTGGGGTTAATTTGGGGACAATTTGGGGGCGTTTGGGGACAATTTGGGGACAATTTTGGGGGTTGATTTGGGGACAATTTGGGGACAGTTTGGGGGTTGATTTGGGGTTGATTTGGGGACAATTTAAAGAGTTTTGGGGACAATTTTGGGGGGGATTTGGGGTTAATTTGGGGACAATTTTGGGGTTGATTTGGGGACAATTTTGGGGACAATTTTGGGGTTGATTTGGGGACAATTTGGGCTTAATTTGGGGACAATTTTGGGGATTTAATTATTGACAATTTGGGGACAATTTGGGGACAATTTTGGGGGGGATTTGGGGACAATTTTGGGGTTGATTTGGGGAAAATTTCGGTTTAATTTGGGGACAATTTTGGGGTTGATTTGGGGACAATTTTGGGGTTAATTTGGGGACAATTTGGGGTTGATTTGGGGACAATTTTGGGGACAATTTTTGGGGTGTATTTGGGGACAATTTTGGTGTTGATTTGGGGACAATTTGGGGACAATTTTGGGGGGGATTTGGGGACAATTTGGGGTTAATTTGGGGACAATTTTGGGGGTTTAATTATTGACAATTTGAGGTCAATTTTGGGGACAATTTTGGGGACAATTTTGGGGGGGATTTGGGGACAATTTTGGGGGCAAATTTGGGACAATTTGGGGACAATTTGGGGGTTAATTTGGGGACAGTTTGGGGAGAATTTTGGGGGTGATTTGGGGACAATTTTGGGCTTGATTTGGGGACAATTTTGGGGTTAATTTGGGGACAATTTAAAGAGTTTTGGGGACAATTTTGGGGGTTGATTTGGGGTTGATTTGGGGACAATTTGGGGGACAATTTTAGGGTTGATTTGGGGACTATTTGGGGACAATTTTGGGGTTGATTTGGGGACAATTTTGGGGACAATTTTGGGATTAATTTGGGGTTGATTTGGGGACAATTTTGGGGTTAATTTAGGGACAATTTTAGGGACAATTTTGAGGTCAATTTGGGGACAATTTGAGGGTTAATTTGGGACTATTTTGGGTGCTATTTTGGGACAATATCGGGGCAATTTTGGGACTATTTTGGGTGCAATTTTGGGACAATTTTGGGACGATTTTGGGGGTAATTTTAGGACGATTTTGGGATGATTTTCGGGGCAATTGTAGAACAATTTCGGGACTATTTTGGGGGTGATTTTGGGACAATTTTGGGAAGAATTTAGGGACTATTTTAGGACTATTTTGGGGACAATTTCGGGGCAATTTTAGGACTATTTTGGGACAATTCCAAGGCATTTTGGGGGCAATTTTTGGGGCAATTTTGGGACAATTTTAGAACTATTTTAGGACTATTTTGGGGGCAATTTGGGGACTATTTTAGGACTATTTTTGGGACGATTTTTGGGTAATTTCGGGACAATTTTGGGACTATTTTGGGACTATTTTTGGGACTATTTTCAGGGCAATTTCGGGGCAATTTCGGGACAACTTTAGGACTATTTTGGGGGTTATTTTGGGAGAATTTCAGGACAATTTTTTTTGTAATTTCGGGACTATTTTGGGACAATTTTAGGACTATTTTGGGACAATTTCAGGACGATTTCAGGGCAATTTCGGGGCAATTTTTGGGACAATTTCGGGGCAATTTTGGTACGATTCCGAGGCATTTTTGGGGCAATTTTGGGACGATTTTGGGGGTAATTCCGGGACAATTTTGGGACAATTTTGGTACAATTCCGGTACAATTCCGAGGCATTTTGGGGGTAATTTCGGGGCAATTTGGGGACTATTTCGGGACAATTTCGGGGCAATTTTTGGGACAATTTCGGGGACAATTTTAAAACGATATTTTTGGCCCCAAAAAGAGGGGCGGGGGGGTTGAATGAGCTTTCCCCCCCCCTTTTTTTTTTTTCTTTTTTTACAGGAGAGGCAGCTTTTCCTGGGTGGGATCTGGGAGGGGATGTGGGGAGAATTTCGGGACAATTTTTGGGAGGATTTTAGGACGATTTTGGGGCTATTTTGGGGACAATTTTGGGTGCTATTTTGGGACGATTTTGGGGGCAATTTTAGGACAATTTGGGGACGATTTTTGGGCAATTTTTGGGACTACTTTAGGACAATTTTAGGACTATTTTTGGGTAATTTCGGGACGATTTTTGGGGGCAATTTTGGGACGATTTTTGGGTAATTCCGGGACTATTTTGGGACGATTTTGGGACTATTTTTGGGACTATTTTCAGGGCAATTTGGAGGCATTTTGGGGGCGATTTCGGGACAATTTTGGGGCAATTTCGGGACTATTTTTGGGACAATTTCGGGACAATTTCGGGGCAATTTTGGGGCAATTTCGGGACTATTTTTGGGAGGATTTTAAAACGATATTTTGGGCCCAAAAAAGAGGGGCGGGGGGGTTGAATGAGCTTTCCCCCCCCCTTTTTTTTTTTCTTTTCTGTGTTTTTTACAGGAGAGGCAGCTTTTCCTGCCTGGGATCTGGGGGGGGTGTGGGGAGAATTTCGGGACAATTTTTGAGAGGATTTTAGGACGATTTTGGGGCTATTTTGGAGAGAATTTTGGGACTATTTTGGTACTATTTTTGGGACAATTTTAGGACAATTTTAGGACGATTTTTGGGGCTATTTTGGGACAATTTCGGGGCAATTTTGGGACGATTTTGGGGGCAATTTTAGGACAATTTTGGGACGATTTTGGGGGTATTTTGGTACACAATTCGCGAGGGCATTTTGGGGGCAATTTTTGGGGCAATTTTGGGACGATTTTGGGACAATTTCGGGACGATTTTTGGGGGTAATTTCGGGGCAATTTTTGGGACAATTTTGGGATTATTTTAGATCTATTTTAGGACTATTTCGGGGGTTATTTTGGGTCGATTTCGGGACAATTTTGGGGAGCATTTCGGGACAATTTTGGGAAGATTTTAGGACTATTTTAGGACTAGTTTTGGGACAATTTCGGACAATTTGGGGACTATTTCGGGGCAATTTTGGGGCCAATTTAAAAAACAATTTTAGGACTTTTTTGGGGGATTATTTTTGGCCCAAAAAGGAGGGGCGGGGGGGTTGAATGAGCTTTTCCCCCCCCCCTTTTTTTTTTTCTCTTTTTTTACAGGAGAGGCAGCTTTCCGCCGTGGGTGCAGCAGACCCGGGTGTGATTTGGGGGGGTCCCCTCGTCGGGGGGTGTTGGCGGGGGGTGGGTGTGGCCTTTTGGGGGGGGTGGGGGTGGTGGCCCCCCCCGGCGACCCCGCCTCCGCCCCCGCCACCCCCGATCACGGCCAACGGCTGCGAGCGGCGCGGCCCCGCTGCTGATGAGCACTGACCACGACCCCCCCGGGGGTCGCCGGGACCACCCAACCCCCCCTTTCTTTAAAAAAAAAAAAAATTTAAAATAATTAATAATGTAAAAAAAAAAAAATTTAAAAATTTAATAATAATAATAAAAAAAAAAAAATTAAAAAAAAAATTTTTCCCCCTTGAAATTTGGGTTTTTTCCCCTCCTCAAAAACAAAACAAAAACAAAAAAAAAAAAAAAAAAAGCCCCTCGGAAAAAAAAAAAGAAACAAAAATAAAAAAAAAAAAAAAAGAAAAGAAAAAAAATTTAGGTCCCGAAAAAATATATATAAAAAAAAAACCCTCTCGGAAAAAAAAAAAAAAAGGAAAAAAAAAATTTAGGCCCCGAAAAAATATATTAAAAAAAAACCCTCTCAAAAAAAAAAAAAAAAATTTACGCCCCGAAAAAAATATATAAAAAACCCGCTCAAAAAAAAAAAAAAAAAGGAAAAAAAAAAAACAAATTTAGGCCCCGAAAAAATATTAAAAAAAAAAAAAGGGATAAAAGGATAAATTTTAAAAAAATTTGGTGTTTAAAAATGGAAAAAAAAGGAGATTTTTTGGGGGGAGAAATGAAAGATAAATTTAAAGGAAAAAAATTCGATGTTTAAAAATAGGGAAAAAAAAGGAGATTTTTTTGTTGGGGGGGGAAATTAAGGATAAATTAAAAAAAAAAACTCCCCCCCAAAAAAATATTCATGCTTGAGAAATGATTAAAAAAATGAGATTTTTTTGGGGGGAAATGAAGGATAAATTTAAAAAAGAAAGAAAAAAAAAAAAGATGTTTAAAAATAGGAAAAAAAAAAATTCAAGGCTGAGAAAATATTAAAAAATGAGATTTTTTTGGGGAAAAGTAGAGGATAAATTAAAAAAAAAAAGTCCCAAGAAAAGAAAAATTCAAGGCTGAGAATATATTAAAAAAATGAGATTTTTGGGGAAAAAATAAAGGATAAATTAAAAAAAAAATTGATGTTAAAAATAGAAAAAAAAATCCTCGAGAAAAAGACACCGAAAAAAAAAATTTAGGCCCCGAAAAAATATTTAAAAAAAAAAAGGGATAAAAGGATAAATTAAAAAAAAAAAATTTGATGTTTAAAAATAGGAAAAAAAAAAGGAGATTTTTTTTTGGGGAAATAAAGGATAAATTAAAAAAAAAACTCCCCCCCAAAAAAAAAATTTAATGCCTGAGAAATGATAAAAAAAAAGAGATTTTTTTGGGGGAAAATTAAGGATAAATTAAAAAAAAATAATGTCTAAAAATAGGAAAAAATGAGATTTTTGGGGGGGGGAAAATGAAGGGTAAATTAAAAAAAAATCGATGTTTAAAAATAGAAAAAAAAAATTAAAAAAAATACCACACACCCCCCCAAAAAAAAAAAAATTAATGCCGGAAAAAGGATAAAAAAAAAATAGATTTTTTTAAGGGGGAAATGAAGGTTAAATTAAAAAAAAAACCCTCCCCAAAAAAAAAAAAAATTCAAGGATGAAAAATGAAAAAAAAAAAAAAGAGATTTTTTGAGGAAAAAATAAATTAAAAAAAAAATTCAAGCGTGAAAAATGATTAAAAAAGATTTTTTTGGTGGGGAAATAAAGGATAAAATAAAAAAAAAAAACTCCCCCCCCAAAAAAATTCAAGGCTGAGAAATATTAAAAAAATGAGATTTTTGGGGGGAAGAATAAATTAACAAAAAAAAAACTTAATTCCTGAGAAATGTTTTTTAAAAAAGAGGTTATTTTTGGGAAAATAAAGGATAAATTAAAACAACCCCCGAAAAAAAAAATAACGCCTGAGAAATGATAAAAAAATTAGATTTTGGGGGGAAAATAAAGGATAAATTAAAAAAAAAAAAAAAAAAAAAAAATCCAAACTTAAAAATATTTTTTAAAAATAGGAGATTTTTTTAGGGGGAAAAATAAAAAAGAAATGAAGAAAAAAAAAAACAAACCCCCCCGAAAAAAAATCGAGACGCCCCCAATAAAATAATTTAAAAAAAAAAAAGAGATTTTTTAGGGGAAAAAAAATAAAAAATAAATGAAAATAAAATCGAGACGGCCCCCCCAAAAACAATTAAAAAAAAAGAGAATTTTTTTTGAGGGGAAAAAAATAAAAAATAACTGAAAAAAAAAATCGAGACGCCCCCCCAAAAAAAATTAAAAAAAAAAAAAAAAAAAGAGAATTTTTTTTTGAGGGGAAAAAAAAATTTAAAAAAATTAAAAAAAAAAAAAGGTGTGAGGAGGGAAAAGAAAAATAAATATTTAAAAAAAAAAAGGGGGAAAAAATAATTTAAAAAAAAAAAATTAAATATTAAAAAAAAAAAATATAAAAAAGGGGGGGGAAAAAAAAAAAAAACCCGGAGACCCCCCGGGGGGGAGGAAGAGGAAGAGGAAGAGGAAGAGGAAGAGGAAGAGGAAAAAAAAAAAAGAGGAGGGGACAGAAAGGGCCGATTTTGTCGCCCGGGGCTGGAAAAAGCCAGGAGGGATTTATTTATTCTTATTAATATTATTATTATTAATATTATTATTATTAATATGATTATTTTTGAGGGGGGGGTTTCTGTCGTGACCCCCCAAAAAAACGACCCCTCCCCCCCCCCAAAAAAAGAAAATTTCGTGTAAATTCCTGGGGGAGACCCCCCCAGACCCCTCCCCCACCCCATGACCTTTGACCCCTCCCCCCCACCCCATTTTGACCTTTGACCCCCTCCCCCCACCCCAGAAAAAAAAATGGGTGCGCCGGGGCTGGACCCTCCCTCGCGCGCCCCTCCCCCCCACCCTAAAAAAAACCCCTCCCCCACCCCCTAAAAAAAACCCCCTCCCCCACCCTAAAAAAAACCCCCCTCGACCCCTCCCCCACCCCCCCAAAATAAACCCCCCTCGTGCTTCTTTTAAGCCCCTCCCCCCACCCCCAAAAAAAATTTGGGGGGGGTCGGGACCCCTCCCCCACCCTCGTGCATCAAGACCACCCCTCCCCCACCCCCACCCCAAAATTGGGGACCCCTCCCCCTCCCCCCTTTTTTTGTGCATTAAAGACCCCTCCCCCCCACCCCTTCCCCCCACCCCTCCCCCACCCCTCAATTTTTGGGGTACCGGGACCCCTCCCCCCCCCCCTTTTTGGGGTATCAGGGACCCCTCCCCCACCTCGTGACCCCTCCCCCACCCCAAAATCGGAACCCCCCCCCGAAATGGGGCCCCCTCCCCCCCCTTTTTGGGGTTCTGGGACCCCTCCCCCCCCCTTTTTGGGGTATCAAGACCCCTCCCCCCCCTTTTTGGGGTCCTGGGACCCCTCCCCCCCTTTTTGGGGTACCAGGACCCCTCCCCCCCCAAAATCGAGACCCCTCCCCCCCTTTTTGGGGTCCTGAGACCCCTCCCAAAATCGGGACCCCTCCCCCCCTTTTTTGGGGGTTCCAGGACCCCCCCCCCCAAATCGAGACCCCTCCCCCCCCCTTTTTGGGGTCCCAGGAACCCCCCCCCAAAATCGAGACCGGAACTGGGACCCCCCACTCGTGAACTGGGACTGGAACTGGGACCCCACTCATGAACTGGGACTGGAACTGGGACCCCACTCGTGAACTGGGACTGGAACTGGGACCCCACTCATGAACTGGGACTGGAACTGGGACCCCACTCGTGAACTGGGACTGGAACTGGGACCCCACTCATGAACTGGGACTGGAACTGGGACCCCCCACTCGTGAACTGGGACTGGAACTGGGACCCCACTCATGAACTGGGACTGGAACTGGGACCCCACTCGTGAACTGGGACTGGAACTGGGACCCCACTCATGAACTGGGACCCCCCACTCGTGAACTGGGACTGGAACTGGGACCCCCCACTCGTGAACTGGGACTGGAACTGGGACCCCACTCATGAACTGGACTGGAACTGGGACCCCACTCGTGAACTGGGACTGGAACTGGGACCCCCACTCATGAACTGGGACCCCCCACTCGTGAACTGGGACTGGAACTGGGACCCCACTCATGAACTGGGACTGGAACTGGGACCCCACTCGTGAACTGGGACTGGAACTGGGACCCCACTCATGAACTGGGACTGGAACTGGGACCCCACTCGTGAACTGGGACTGGAACTGGGACCCCACTCATGAACTGGGACCCCCCCACTCGTGAACTGGGACTGGAACTGGGACCCCACTCATGAACTGGGACTGGAACTGGGACACCCCACTCGTGAACTGGGACTGGAACTGGGACCCCACTCATGAACTGGGACTGGAACTGGGACACCCCACTCGTGAACTGGGACTGGAACTGGGACCCCACTCATGAACTGGGACTGGAACTGGGACCCCCCACTCGTGAACTGGGACTGGAACTGGGACCCCCCACTCGTGAACTGGGACTGGAACTGGGACCCCACTCATGAACTGGGACTGGAACTGGGACCCCACTCGTGAACTGGGACTGGAACTGGGACCCCACTCATGAACTGGGGACCCCCCACTCGTGAACTGGGACTGGAACTGGGACCCCACTCATGAACTGGGACTGGAACTGGGACACCCCACTCGTGAACTGGGACTGGAACTGGGACCCCACTCATGAACTGGGACTGGAACTGGGACCCCACTCATGAACTGGGACCCCCCACTCGTGAACTGGGACTGGAACTGGGACCCCACTCATGAACTGGGACTGGAACTGGGACCCCACTCGTGAACTGGGACTGGAACTGGGACCCCACTCGTGAACTGGGACTGGAACTGGGACCCCACTCATGAACTGGGACCCCCCACTCGTGAACTGGGACTGGAACTGGGACCCCACTCGTGAACTGGGACTGGAACTGGGACCCCACTCATGAACTGGGACCCCCCACTCGTGAACTGGGACTGGAACTGGGACCCCCCACTCGTGTCCTGGGACCCCTCCCCCCACCCCACTTTTTATACCCCTCCCCCACCCCACTCATCACGACCCCTCCCCCCCACTCGTGGGACCCCTCCCCCCATCCACGACCCCTCCCCCACTCACCACGCCCCTCCCCCACTCATCACGCCCCTCCCCCCACTCATCACGACCCCTCCCCCACTCATCACGCCCTCCCCCACTCATCACGCCCCTCCCCCACTCATCACGCCCCTCCCCCACTCATCACGCCCCTCCCCCCATCCACGACCCCTCCCCCCACTCACCACGCCCCTCCCCCACTCACCACACCCCTCCCCCACTCATCACGACCCCCCCATTTGCCCCTCCCCCCTTCATTCCCTCCCCAGTTACCACGCCCCTCCCCCTTCATTTCTGCCCCCTCCCCCCATCATTGGGACCCCTCCCCCCATCTACGACCCCTCCCCCACTCACCACGCCCCTCCCCCACTCATCACGCCCCTCCCCCACTCACCACGCCCCTCCCCCACTCATCACGCCCCTCCCCCACTCATCACGACCCCTCCCCACATCCACGGCCCCTCCCCCACTCATCACGCCCCTCCCCCACTCACCACGCCCCTCCCCCACTCATCACGCCCCTCCCCCACTCATCACGACCCCTCCCCCCATCCACGACCCCTCCCCCACTCACCACGCCCCTCCCCCACTCACCACGCCCCTCCCCCCCCCATTTCCTCCTGGACCCCTCCCCCCATCAGTCGACCCCTCCCCCACTCACCACGCCCCTCCCCCCATTAATCAACCCCTCCCCCCCCCCAATTCCTCCCGGACCCCTCCCCCCATTAATCAACCCCTCCCCCCACCCCACCCCTCCCCCACCCCCCTCGAGCCCCCCCGGCCCGCGGGGGCCGGGCTGGCTCCACCCCCTCGGGGCCCCTCCCCCCACACCACAAGCCACTCCCCCTCCCCCAAAAACCCCTCCCCCTCCCAGCCCCTCCCCCCATGAGCCCCCCCTGGCTGGCTCCACCCCCTTCCCCTCCCCACTCGTGACCCCTCCCCCAATAAAAACCCCACCCCTTTAAGCCCCTCCCCCAACCCCCCCCTAAGCCCCGCCCCCTCCCCCCTCCCCAAAATTCCGGGGCCGCCGCTGAGCGGAGCCTTCAAATAAAGCGCGGATCGGTCTTGTAGCCACGCCCACTTTGGGGGAAAGGGGGCGGGGCTTGTGGGGAAAGGGGAGGGGCTTGAGGGAAAGGGGATGGGTTGGGGGAAAGGGGGAGGGGCTTGGGGAAAAGGGAGGTGCTTGGGGAAAGGGCGGGGCTTAAAGAGGGGGTAATGGGGGTGATATGGAGCAGGAAAGGGGCGGGGCTTGAAGGGAAAAGGGGTGGGGCTTAGGGGATGGGGATGGGGCTTGCAGAAAGGGGCGGGGCTTGGAGAAAGGGGCGGGGCTTAAAAGGGGAGAATGGGGATGTGGGAAAGGGGCGGGGCTTGGGAAAGGGGGTGGGCTTTGGGGAAAGGGGAGGGGCTTAAAAAGGGGGTAATGGGGGTGTGGGAAAGGGGGCGGGGCTTAAAAAGGGGGCCAAAGGGGTGTGGGGAAGGGGCGGGGCTTGGGGAAAGGGGAGCGGCTTAAAAAGGGGTCAAAGGGGTGTGGGGAAGGGGGCGGGGCTTGTGAAAAGGGGCAGGGCTTAAAAAGGGGTCAATGGGGGAGTGGGAAGGGGGCGGGGCTTGGGGAAATGGGCGGGGCTTGGGTGTCTGGGTGGGGCGTGGAAGGGGTTAATGGGGGTGCAAGAAAGGGGGCAGGGCTTGGGGAAAGGGGCGGGGTTTAAAAAGGGGTCAAATGGGGTGTTAAAATGGGCGGGGCTTGGGAAAGGGGCGGGGCTTAAATGGGTCAAAGGGGATATTAAAAATGGGCGTGTCTGGGGAAAGGGGCGTGGCTTTGGCAGGGGTCAATGGAAGGTACAGGAAAGGGGCGGGGTTTGGGGAAGGGGCGGGGCTTGGGGGATTCTAATAAATTAATAATTATTTATATTTACTGGGATGCCACACCCCCCTTTTTCCAGGCCACGCCTCCACAACACGATCTCATTTGCATGCCATAGGCCACTCCCCCTTTTCCATAAATTCCACTATTAGGAGAGGCCACGCCCCTTTTATGACCCCCACCTCATTAACATGTGAGGCCACGCCCCTCCCAAGTCCACACCCACCGAAGACATCACAAAAAAAAAGGGGCGTGGCCACACCACAGAATTATCAAAATCTTCCTTTATTGGGGGCGGGGCTAAAAGGGGTTTAAAAGGGGTGGGCGGGGCCAAGAGTAGAGTGGGTGGGGTCTGGCGAAGGTGGGCGTGGCCTGGCGGGGGTGGGCGTGGCTAATCCGAGTCGGAGAGGACGATGATCTCCTCGGGGTCGCACTGGGTGCCCACGCTGGTCTGGAAAGGGGGGGAGGGGGAGATAAAAAAGGGGTCAGGGAGCCCCAAAATTCACCAAAATCCACCCAAAAATCATCTCAAAAATCCACCCCGAAATCTCAAAAATCCACCCAAAAATCATCTCAAAAATCCACCCTGAAATCTAAAATTTCACCCCGAAATCATCTCAAAAATCCACCCCAAAATCTCAAAAATCCAACCCAAAATCATCTCAAAAATCCACCCTAAAATCTCAAAAATCAACCCCGAAATCGTCTCAAAAATCCATCCCAAAATCTCAAAAATTCACCCAAAAATTGTCTCAAAAATCCACCCTGAAATCTCAAAATCCACCCCAAAAATCCACCCTGAAATCTCAAAAATCCACCCTAAAATCACAAAAATCTGACCCAAAAACATCTCAAAAATCCACCCTGAAATCTCAAAAATTCACCCCAAAATCATCTCAAAAATCCACCCTGAAATCTCAAAAATCGACCCCAAAAATCCACCCTGAAATCTCAAAAATCCAACCTGAAATCATCTCAAAAATCCACCCTGAAATCTCAAAAATTCACCCCAAAATCGTCTCAAAATTTCATCCTGAAATCTCAAAAATTCACCCTAAAAATCGTCTCAAAAATCCACCCTAAAATCTCAAAAATCCACCCAAAATCATCTCAAAAATCCACCCTAAAATCACAAAAATCTGACCCAAAAACATCTCAAAAATCCACCTGAAATCTCAAAAATTCACCCCAAAATCATCTCAAAAATCCACCCTGAAATCTCAAAAATCCACCCAAAAATCCACCCTAAAATCTCAAAAATCCACCCTAAAATCATCTAAGAAATCCACCTTAAATCTCGAAAATTCACCCCAAAATCACCTCAAAAATCCACCCTAAAATATCAAAAATCCACCCTGAAATCATCTCAAAAATTCAACCTAAAATCTCAAAAATCCACCCTAAAATCTCAAAAATTCATCTCGAAATCATCTCAAAAATCCACCCTAAAATCTCAAAAATTCACCCCAAAATCTCAAAATTCCACCCCCAAAATGCCCTCAAATCCCCCCCCAATTTTTTCCAACCCCCCCCAAATTTTTCCAAACCCCCCCAATTTTTTCCCAACCTTTCCCCCCCCCCCAAATTTCTATAAATCCCCCCCTAAAATCCTCACCTTGCAGGATTTTTGGGGGGCTCTGGGGGGGCTCCCCTGGGAGCTGCTCACCAGGTCCCCCCCCGGGGAATCGGCCCGGGTGGAATCGGGGAGGGGGCTGGGCCGGGGGTGGGGGAGGGGCGAGCAGGGAAGGGGAGGGGGGGGGGGAGGGGAAAGGGGGGATCCTCCCCCCTCCCCCATCCCCCAAATCCGACCCCAAATCCGACCCCAAATCATCCTCGGGGGTGGGAAGGGTCAGGCTGGGGGGGGAGAGGGGAAGAGAAAAATTGGGGGGTTGGGGGGGGTTTAAGACCCCAAAATTTGCCCAAATCCCCCCCAAAAAAAACTTTCAAATCCACCTCAAAAATCGGCCCTAAATCAACCCCAAATCCCCCCCCAAATATCGCAAAAAAACCTTTAAAATCCGCCCCAAAAATCGACCCCAAATTCCCCCAAATCCTCCCCAAAAAAACCTTCAAATCCACTCCAAAAACCACCCCAAAATCCACCCCAAAAAAAAACCTTCAAACCCACCCCAAAAATCACTCCAAAATTCCCCAAATCCCCCCAATATAAAAAAAAAACCTTTAAATCCACCTCAAAATCCACCCCAAATCCCCCCCAAAAAAAACTTTCAAATCCCCCCCAAAATCCGCCAAATCCCCTCCCCAAAAAACCATCAAATCCACCCCAAAAATCACCCCAAATCAACCCCAAAAATCCCCCCAAAATTCCCCCAAATCCCTCCAAAAAAACCCCCCAAAATCCCCTCCAAAAAAAACCTTTAAATCCACCCCAAAACCCACAAAAATTCCCCCCAAATCTCCCCCCCAAAAAAACCCTT
>JAWZSU010000086.1:0-66445 GCA_038380795.1 Pyrocephalus nanus
CGTGGAGTCCCTGCAGAGCCTCGACCCCGACCCTGGGGGGGTCTGGGGGGGTCTCCCCGCCCTCGCCCAGAGCTTTTTGGGGGGTCCCGGCCCCCTCCTCCAGCGCTGGCTCCGCCTGCGGGGCTGGACCCTGCCCAGCTACGTGAGGGGGGGTCCTGGGGGGGGGTTGGGGGGGTTTGGGGGGATTTGGGGAGGATTTGGGAGGGATTTGGGGGGACTTTGGGGGTCCTGGGGAGGTTTGAAGGGGGCTGGGGGGTTTGGGGGGGTTTGGGGGGGATTTGGGGGGGATTTGGGGGGTCCTGGGGGGTTTGGGAGGGATTTGGGGGGTCCTGGGGGGGTTTGGGGGGGATTCGGGGGGGATTTGGGGGGTCCTGGGGGGGTTTGGGGGGTCCTGGGGGAGATTTGGGGAGGTTTGGGGGGGATTTGGGGGGTCTTGGGGGGATTTGGGGGGGATTTGGGGGTGTTGGGGAGGATTTGGGGGGATTTGGGGGGCTTTGGGGGGGCTTTGGGGGGTCCTAGGGGGGTTTGAAGGGGGCTGGGGGGGTTTGGGGGGATTTGGGGGAGGTTTGGGGGGATTTGGGGGGTCCTGGGGAGGTTTGGGGGGTCCTGGGCGGGAAATTTGGGGGGTCCTGAGGAGGTTTGGGGGGTCCTGGGGAGGTTTGGGGGGGGGGTTGGGGGGATTTGGGGGGTCCTGGGGAGATTTGGGGGGTCCTGGGGGTTTTAGGGGGTCCTGGGTTGGTATTTGAGGGTCCCAACCCCCCCAAATTTTTGGGGTGTCCCCCTCCCCAAACAGCTGAGCGAGCTTTGGGACGAGCAGGTTCATTTGGGGGCTCGGGGACCCCTCCCCGCCATCAGCAGCTACTACCTCATGGTGAGCCCCCAAAAATGGGGACACCCCCAAATTTGGGACCCCCAAAACCCCCCTGAGAGACCCCCCCAGACCCCTGAGAGACCCCCGAAATGGGGAACCCAAAAATGGGACCCCCAAACCCCCCCAGACCCGTGAGAGACCCCTGAAATGGGGACCTAAAAATGGGGAACTCCCCCAAAAATGGGACCCCCAAAAATGGGGAACTCCCAAAAAATGGGGACACCCCCAAAAATGGGGACACCCCCCACCAAAAAACAGGAACCACCCCAAAAAACGCCTGAGAGACCCCCAAAATGGGGAACCCAAAAATGGGACTCCTAAAAAATGGGGAACCCCCCAAAAATGGGACCCCCCCAAAAATGGGACCCCCTGGAAGCCATGAGAGACCCCCAAAAATGGGGACACCCCCAAATTTGGGACCCCCCCAGAACCAGGAACCACCCAAAAAAATGCCTGAGAGACCCCCGAATTGGGAACCCAAAAATGGGACCCCCAAACCCTCCCCCCCAGAATTGGGACCCTCAAAAATGGAGACCCCCAAAAATGGGAAGCCCCCTAAAAATGGGGACACCCCCAAATTTGGGACCCTCCCAGAACCAGGAACCACCCCAAAAAAATGTCTGGGAGACCCCCAAAATGGGGAACCCAAAAATGGGACTCCTAAAAAATGGGGAGACCCCAAAAATGGGATCCCCAAAATTGGGGAATCCCTAGAATTGGGAAAGCCCAAAAATGGGATCCCCCAAAATTAGGAAAACCCAAAAATGGGACCCCAAAATTGGGAATCCCCCAAAAAACACCTGAGAGACCCCCAAAATGGGGAACCCAAAAATGGGACTCCTAAAAAATGGGGACACCCCCAAAAAATGGGAAAACCCCCCAAAAATGAGACCCCCAAAAATGGGGACACCCCCAAATTTGGGACCCCCCAGAACCAGGAACCACCCCATAAAACACCTGAGAGACCCCCAAAATGGGGACCCCAAAAATGGGGAAACCACCAAAAATGGGATCCCCAAAAATTTAGGAAACCCCCCCCAAAAAATGGGGAGACCCCCAAAAAAATGGGAAAACCCCCAAAAATGGGATCCCCAAAAATGGGAAAACCCCCCCCAAAAAATGGGACCCCCCAAAAAATGGGACCCCCCCAAAAATGGGACCCCTAAAAATGGGAAACCCCCAAAAATGGGAAACCCTCAAAAATGGGAAACCCTCAAAAATAGGGAAACCCCAAAAATGGGACCCCCAAAAATGGGACCCCAAAAAATGAGGAAACCCCAAAAATGGGACCCCCAAAAATGGAAAAACCCCCAAAAAAATGAGGAAACCCCAAAAATGGGGAAACCCCAAAAATGGGGAAACCCCAAAAATGGGATCCCCAAAAATGGGAAAACCCCCCAAAAAATGGGACCCCACCAAAAATGGGATCCCTTGGAAGCCACGAGAGACCCCTAAAAATCAGGGCCCCCAAAAATGGGGAAAACCCCAAAAATGGGACCCCAAAATTGGGAATCCCCCAAAAATGGGACCCCCAAAAATGGACCCCCAAAAATGGGACCCCCAAAAATGGGACCCCAAAAAATGAGGAAACCCCAAAAATGGGGAAACCCCAAAAAAATGAGGAAACCCCAAAAATGGGGAAACCCCAAAAAATGAGGAAACCCCAAAAATGGGACCCCCAAAAATGGGAAAACCCCCCCAAAAAATGGGACCCCACCAAAATGGGATCCCTTGGAAGCCACGAGAGACCCCTAAAAATCGGGGCCCCCAAAAATGGGGAAAACCCCAAAAATGGGACCCCAAAATTGGGAATCCCCCAAAAATGGGACCCCAAAAATGGAGAGACCCCCAAAAATGGGACCCCAAAAAATGAGGAAACCCCAAAAATGGGGAAACCCCAAAAATGGGATCCCCAAAAATGGAGAGACCCCCAAAAATGGGGACACCCCCCAAAAAAACAAGAACCACCCCAAATAACACCTGAGAGACCCCAAAATGGGGAACCCAAAAATGGGACCCCCCAAACCCCCCCAGACCCCTGAGAGACCCCTGAAATGGGGACCCCAAAATGGGACTCCTAAAAAATGGGGAAACCCCCCCAAAAAATGGGAAAACCCCCAAAAATGAGACCCCCAAAAATGGGGAAACCCCAAAAAATGGGGAAAACTCCAAAAATGGGACCCCAAAAATGGGGAGACCCCCAAAAATGGGGACACCCCCAAATTTGGGACCCTCCCCAGAACCAGGAACCACCCCAAAAAAATGCCTGAGAGACCCCCAAAATGGGGAACCCAAAAATGGGACTCCTAAAAAATGGGGAGACCCCCAAAAATGGGATCCCCAAAATTGGGGAATCCCTAGAATTGGGAAAACCCCAAAAATGGGATCCCCAAAAATTGGGAAAACCCCAAAAATGGGACCCCAAAATTGGGAATCCCCCAAAAAACACCTGAGAGACCCCCAAAATGGGGAACCCAAAAATGGGACTCCTAAAAAATGGGGACACCCCCAAAAAATGGGAAAACCCCCCAAAAATGAGACCCCCAAAAATGGGGACACCCCCAAATTTGGGACCCCCCCAGAACCAGGAACCACCCCATAAAACACCTGAGAGACCCCCAAAATGGGGACCCCAAAAATGGGGAAACCACCAAAAATGGGATCCCCAAAAATTTAGGAAACCCCCCCAAAAAATGGGGAGACCCCCAAAAAAATGGGAAAACCCCCAAAAATGGGATCCCCAAAAATGGGAAAACCCCCCCAAAAAAATGGGACCCCCCAAAAAATGGGACCCCCCCAAAAATGGGACCCCTAAAAATGGGAAACCCCCAAAAATGGGAAACCCTCAAAAATGGGAAACCCTCAAAAATAGGGAAACCCCAAAAATGGGACCCCAAAAAATGAGGAAACCCCAAAAATGGGACCCCCAAAAATGGAAAAACCCCCCAAAAAATGAGGAAACCCCAAAAATGGGGAAACCCCAAAAATGGGGAAACCCCAAAAATGGGATCCCCAAAAATGGGAAAACCCCCCCAAAAAATGGGACCCCACCAAAAATGGGATCCCTTGGAAGCCACGAGAGACCCCTAAAAATCGGGGCCCCCAAAAATGGGGAAAACCCCAAAAATGGGACCCCAAAATTGGGAATCCCCCAAAAATGGGACCCCAAAAATGGAGAGACCCCCAAAAATGAGGACACCCCCCAAAAAAACAAGAACCACCCCAAATAACACCTGAGAGACCCCCAAAATGGGGAACCCAAAAATGGGACCCCCCAAACCCCCCCAGACCCCTGAGAGACCCCCAAAAATGGGGACCCCAAAATGGGACTCCTAAAAAATGGGGAAACCCCCCCAAAAAATGGGAAAACCCCCCAAAAATGAGACCCCCAAAAATGGGGAAACCCCAAAAAATGGGGAAAAACTCCAAAAATGGGACCCCAAAAATGGGGAGACCCCCAAAAATGGGGACACCCCCAAATTTGGGACCCTCCCCAGAACCAGGAACCACCCCAAAAAAATGCCTGAGAGACCCCCAAAATGGGGAACCCAAAAATGGGGAACCCCCCCCAAAAAAATGGGACCCCCCCAAAAATGGGACCCTCTGGAAGCCATGAGAGACCCCCAAAAATGGGGACCCCCCCCCCCAAAATATGGGCCCCCCAAAATATGGAGAAAACCCCAAAAATGGTGAACTCCCCAGAAATGGGACCCCCAAAAATGGAGACCCCCAAAAATGGGGAACCCCCAAAATTGGGACCCCCAAAACCCCCCTGAGACCCCCCCCAGACCCCTGAGAGACCCCCGAAATGGGGACCTAAAAATGGGGAACTCCCCAAAAATGGGGAACCCCCCAAAATTGGGACCTCTCGGGAGCCCCCCCCCAAATTTGGGGTCCTGGGGGGAAATTTGGGGTCCTGGGGGGAAATTTGGGGTCCCTGCCCCCCCAAATCGGGGTCCTGGGGTTTGGGACCCCCCAAACTGCGGGTTCTGATTTTGGGGTTCCCCAGGGGGGGTCTCTGCCCCCAAATTTGGGGTCCTGGGGCATCTTTGGGTCATCCTGGGGGGGTCTTTTCCCCCCAATTTGGGGTCCTGGGGGAGAAATTTGGGGTCCTGGGGGGAAATTTGGGGTCCCTGCCCCCCCCAAATCGGGGTCCTGGGGGTCGGGACCCCTCCAAACTGCGGGTTCTGATTTTGGGGTTCCCCAGGGGGGGTCTCTGCCCCCAAATTTGGGGTCCTGGGGCATCTTTGGGGCATCCTGGGGGGGTCTTTTCCCCCCAATTTGGGGTCCTGGGGGAGAAATTTGGGGTCCTGGGGGGAAATTTGGGGTCCCTGCCCCCCCAAATCGGGGTCCTGGGGGTCGGGACCCCCCCAAAATGCGGGTTCTGATTTTGGGGTTCCCCAGGGGGGGTCTCTGTCCCCAAATTTGGGGTCCTGGGGCATCTTTGGGGCATCCTGGGGGGGTCTTTTCTCCCCCAATTTGGGGTCCTGGGGGGAAATTGGGGTCCTTGCCCCCCCAAATCGGGGTCCTGGGGGTCGGGACCCCCCAAAACTGCGGGGTCTGATTTTGGGGACCCCCCCCAGGACGTGCTGGGCCCTCCCCCCACCCGAATTCCGGCCGCTCGAGCCGCCAACATCGCCTTCGCCTTCCTGCAATTCCGGAGCCTCATCCGGGGGGGAAAACTGCCCCCCGTGAGCCCCCCCGGGAGGGGAAGGGGATTTTGGGGGGTCCTGGGGGGGATTTGGGGTCTGAGAGGGGGATTTGGGGTCACGGGGGGAAAAAAATTGGGGGTTTTGGGGTGAAAAATGGGGGTTTTGGGGGGGGGGGAATGGGGATTTTGGGGTGAAAAATGGGGGGTTGGGGGGGAAATTGGGGGGTTTGGGGGGGATTTTGGGGGTCCTGGGGGGGATTTGGGGTCTGAGAGGGGGATTTGGGGTCATGGGGGGAAAAAAATTGGGGGGTTTGGGGTGAAAAATGGGGATTTGGGGAGGAAATTGGGGGGTTTGGGGGGGATTTTGGGGGTCCCGGGGGGGATTTGGGGTCTAAGGGGGGGATTTGGGGTTCAGGGGGGGATTTGGGGTCTGAGAGGGGGATTTGGGGTCTTGGAGGGAAAAAAATTGGGGATTTTGGGGTGAAAAATGGGGGTTTTGGGGGGGAAATTGGGGGGGTTGGGGGGGAATTTGGGGGTCCCGGGGGGGATTTGGGGTCTAAGGGGGGGATTTTGGGGTCTAAGGGGGGGATTTGGGGTTCAGGGGGGGATTTGGGGTTTGAGAGGGGGATTTGGGGTCGTGGGGGGAAAAAAATTGGGGGTTTTGGGGTGAAAAATGGGGATTTGGGGAGGAAATTGGGGGGAGGGGGGGGGATTTGGGGGGTCCCGGGGGGATTTTGGGGTCTAAGGGGGGGATTTTGGGGGGTCCTGGGGGGGATTTGGGGTCTGAGAGGGGGATTTGGGGTCATGGGGGGAAAAAAATGGAGGGGGGGGTTGGGGGTGAAAATTGAGCTGATTTTTGGGCTGATTTTGGGGGGTTTTGGGGGTCTCTGGGGGGGTTCTGAGGGTGATTTTGGGGGTATTTTGGGGTTTCTGGGGGTGATTTGGGAGCTGATTTTTGGGCTGATTTTGGGGGGGTTTGGGGGTCCCTGTGGGGGTTCAGGGGATGATTTTGGGGTCTCTGGGAGGGTTCTGGGGGTGATTTTGGGGGTATTTTTGGGGTTTCTGGGGGCTGATTTTTGGGCTGATTTTGGGGGGTTTCAGGGGTTGATTCTGGGGTATTTTTGGGGTTTCTGGGGGTGATTTTGGGGGGTATTTTTGGGGTTTCTGGGGGTGATTTTGGGGGTATTTTTGGGGTTTCTGGGGGTGATTTTGGGGGGTATTTTTGGGGTTTCTGGGGGTGATTTTGGGGGTATTTTTGGGGTTTCTGGGGGTGATTCTGGGGGTGTTTTTGGGGTCTCTGGGGGTGATTTTGGGGGTATTTTTGGGGTCTCTGGGGGTGATTTTGGGGGTATTTTTGGGGTCTCTGGGGGTGATTTTGGGGGTATTTTTGGGGTCTCTGGGGGGTGATTTTGGGGGTGTTTTTGGGGTCTCTGGGGGTGATTTTGGGGGTGTTTTTGGGGTCTCTGGGGGTGATTTTGAGGGTGTTTTTGGGGTCTCTGGGGGTGATTTTGGGGGTGTTTTTGGGGTCTCTGGGGGTGATTTTGAGGGTGTTTTTGGGGTCTCTGGGGGTGATTTTGGGGGTATTTTTGGGGTCTCTGGGGGTGATTTTGGGGGTGTTTTTGGGGTTTCTGGGGGTGATTTTTGGGCTGATTTTTGGGCTGATTTTGAGGTGATTTTGGGGTCTCTGGGAGGGTTCAGGGGTGATTTTGGGGTATTTTTGGAGTTTCTGGGGGTGATTTTGGGGGCTGATTTTTGGGCTGATTTTGGGGGTTTTCATGGGGTGATTTTGGGGTATTTTGGGATTTCTGGGGTTGATTTGCGGGCTGATTTTTGGGCTGATTTTGGGGGTTTTCATGGGGTGATTTTGGGGTATTTTGGGATTTCTGGGGGTGATTTTGGGGGTGTTTTTGGGGTTTCTGGGGGGTGATTTGGGGGCTGATTTTTGGGCTGATTTTGGGGTTTCTGGGGGTGATTTTGGGGGTATTTTGGGGTCTCTGGGGGCTGATTTTTGGGCTGATTATAGGGGGTTTAAGGGGGTGATTTTGGGCTGATTTTGGGGGGTTTCAGGGGTTGATTCTGGGGTATTTTTGGGGTTTCTGGGGGTGATTTTGGGGGGTATTTTTGGGGTTTCTGGGGGTGATTTTGGGGGTATTTTTGGGGTTTCTGGGGGTGATTTTGGGGGGTATTTTTGGGGTTTCTGGGGGTGATTTTGGGGGTATTTTTGGGGTTTCTGGGGGTGATTTTTGGGGTATTTTGGGGGGTATTTTTGGGGTTTCTGGGGGTGATTTTGGGGCTGATTTTTGGGCTGATTTTGAGGGGATTTTGGGGGGTTCAGGGGGTGATTTTAGACCCCCCCCAGGTGCTGTTCCGGGGGTCTCTCCCCACGTGTTCGGCTCAGTACGAGCGACTTTTCGACACCACGAGGCTGCCGGGGGAGCACCGGGGTAGGGACCCCCCAAAAACCCCCCTGGGACCCCCAAAAACCCCCCTGGGACCCCCAAAAACCCCCCTGGGACCCCCAAAATCTGCTCTGGGACCCCCAAAATCTGCTCTGGGACCACCAAATACCCCCCAGAACCCTTAAAATACCCCCCAGATCCCCAAATACCCCCCTGGGACCCCCAAAATAAACCCTGGGACCCCAAAATCCCCCTGGGAGCCCCAAAACCCACCCTGGGACCCCCAAAATCCCCCTGGGAGCCCCAAAACCCACCCTGGGACCCCCAAAATCTGCTCTGGGACCCCCAAAATCTGCTCTAGGACCCCCAAATACCCTGGGACACCCTAAATACTCCCTGGGACCCCCAAAAACACCCCTGGGACCCCCTAAATACCCCCCAGAACCCTCAAAATACCCCCTGGGACACCCTAAATACCCTCTGGGACCCCCAAAAGCCCCCCTGGGACCTCCAAACACCCCCTGGGACCCCCAAAATCTGCTCTGGGACCCCCTAAATACCCCCCAGATCCCCAAATACCCCCCTGGGACCCCCAAAATCCACCCTGGGACCCCCAAAATACCCCCCAGAATGCCCCAAAATCCCCCTTAAGACCCCCAAACCCCCCCTTAAGACCCCCAACCCCCCCTTTAGGACCCCCAAATTCCCTCTTAGGACCCCCCAACCCCCTCCCCTCCCCTCCCCTCCCCCCCCTGACTTTGTCCCCTCCCCCCCCCCCCCCCAGACGAGCTGCGTCGTGGTGGGGGAGGGGCGGCCCTGGCCGTGCTTTTTGGGGGTCGTCTCTTCAAGGTGCCCCTGGTGGGGGGCGGGGGGCGCCCCCTGAGCCCCCCCGAGCTCCAGAGGCAATTCCAGAGGGTCCTGGATGCGGGAAAAGGGGGGGGAGGGGCCCCTCCCCCACCCCCCAAGACCCCCGCGGTGCTCACGGGAGGGGAGAGGTGAGGGGGGGGTTTGGGGGGAGGGGGATTTGGGGGGGATTTGAGGGGGGTTGTGGGGGATTTGGGGAGGATTTGGGGGGGATTTGGGGGGATTTGGGGGGGTTTGGGGGGGGTTGGGGGGGATTTGGGGGGATTTGGGGGGGGTTGGGGGGGATTTGGGGGGATTTGGGGGGGGAGGTTGGGAAATTGGGGGGAATTTGGGGGGGGTTGGGGGGGATTTGGGGGGGTCTGGGGGGATTTGGGGGGTTTAAGGGAAATTGGGGGGGGTCTAGGGGGGATTTGGGGGTTTGGGGGGGGTTGGGGGGGATTTGGGGGGGAGGTTGGGGGGGGTTGGGGGGGGTTGGGGGGTTTGAGGGGGGAGGTTGGGAAATTGGGGGGGATTTGGGGGGGGTTGGGGAGGATTTGGGGGGGATTTGGGGGGATTTGGGGGGGGTTGGGGAGGATTTGGGGGGGATTTGAGGGGGATTTGAGGGGGATTGGGGGGGTCTGGGGGGGTTTGGGGGGGGTTGAGGGGATTTGAGGGGGGATTGGGGGGATTTGGGGGGGTTAAGGGAAATTGGGGGGGGTCTAGGGGGGATTTGGGGGTTTGGGGGGGTTGGGGGGGGATTTGGGGGGGGTTGGGGGGGGTTGGGGGGTTTGAGGGGGATTTGAGGGGGATTTGAGGGGGATTTGGGGGAGATTTGGGGATTTAGGGAGGATTTGGGGGGGTTTGAGGGGGATTTGAGGGGGATTTGGGGGAGATTTGGGGATTTAGGGAGGATTTGGGGGGGTTTGAGGGGGATTTGAGGGGGATTTGAGGGGGATTTGAGGGGGATTTGGGGGAGATTTGGGGATTTAGGGAGGATTTGGGGGGGTTTGAGGAGGGTTGGGGGGGATTTCAGGGGATTTTGGGGGGGACGGGGGGCGTTGGGGGGGATTTGGGGGGGTCTGGGGGGATTTGGGGGGTTTAAGGGAAATTGGGAGGGGTCTGGGGGGATTTGAGGGGGTTTGGAGGGGGGTTTGGGGGGGTTTGGAGGGGGGTTTGGGGGGGTTAAAGGGGAATTGGGGGGGCTTGGGGGGATTGAGGGGGTTTGAGGGGGGTTTCGGGGGGATTTGGGGAGATTTGAGGGGGACGGGGGGGGTTTGGGGGATTTGGGGGGGGTTGGGGGGGATTTAGGGGGGTTGAGGGGGGATTAGTGGGATTTGGGGAGGATTGGGGGGTATTTTGGGGTGTTTTAGGGGTATTTTGGGATGTTTTAGGGGGGATTGGGGTGTTTTGGGGGTATTTTGGGGTGTTTTAGGGGTATTTTGGGGTGTTTTGGGGGTATTTTGAGGGTATTTTGGGATTTTTGGGGGGTATTTTTGGGTGTTTTGGGGTATTTTGGGGGGGTTGGGGGTATTTCAGGGTGTTTCAGGGGTGTTTTGGGGGTACTTTGGGGGGTTTTGGGGGTATTTTGGGGGGGTTTGGGGTATTTTGGGCTGTTTTGGGTGTTCCAGGGGTGTTTTGTGGGTATTTAGGGGTATTTTGGGGTGTTTTTGGGTGTTTTTGGGTGTTTCAGGGGTGTTTTGGGGTGTTTTGGGGTATTTTGGGGTATTTGGGGTATTTTGGGGTATTTTGGGGTGTTTTAGGGGTTTTTGGGGGTATTTTGGGGGGTTTTGGGGGTAATTCAGGCTGTTTTGGGGGTAATTTGGGCTGTTTTGGGGTTATTTTTGGGGGTTTGGGGGTATTTTGGGGGGGTTTGGGGTATTTTGGGCTGTTTTGGGTGTTCCAGGGGTGTTTTGTGGGTATTTAGGGGTATTTTGGGGTGTTTTTGGGGTGTTTTTGGGTGTTTCAGGGGTGTTTTGGGGTGTTTTGGGGTATTTTGGGCCGTTTTGGGGGTATTTTGGGGTATTTTGGGGTGTTTTAGGGGTTTTTGGGGGTATTTTGGGGGGTTTTGGGGGTAATTCAGGCTGTTTTGGGGGTAATTTGGGCTGTTTTGGGGTTATTTTTGGGGGTTTGGGGGTATTTTGGGGGGGTTTGGGGTATTTTGGGCTGTTTTGGGTGTTCCAGGGGTGTTTTGTGGGTATTTAGGGGTATTTTGGGGTGTTTTTGGGTGTTTTTGGGTGTTTCAGGGGTGTTTTGGGGTGTTTGGGGGGTATTTTGGGGTATTTGGGGTATTTTGGGGTATTTTGGGGTGTTTTAGGGGTTTTTGGGGGTATTTTGGGGGGTTTTGGGGGTAATTCAGGCTGTTTTGGGGGTAATTTGGGCTGTTTTGGGGTTATTTTTGGGGGTTTGGGGGTATTTTGGGGGGGTTTGGGGTATTTTGGGCTGTTTTGGGTGTTCCAGGGGTGTTTTGTGGGTATTTAGGGGTATTTTGGGGTGTTTTTGGGGTGTTTTGGGGTGTTTCAGGGGTGTTTTGGGGTCCCCCAGGCCCCGCTGGGCTCGTGCCCGGGCGTTGCTGCTGCAGGGGGGGGGTCCCGGGGCGGCCGCCCTGGGGGTCCTGGAGGACTCTCCCTTCGTCCTGGCCCTCGACCCCCCCCCTGGGGACCCCCCCGAGGGGGGAGAGACCCCCCAGGACCCCCCCGGGGACCCCCCCGAGGAGAGGAACCCCCCCAGGGACGGGGACCTGGACAGGGAGGCCAAAGCTCTGCTGATGGGACCCCCCCACAACAGGTCAGAGACCCCCCTGGGAACCCCCAAAATTCACTTTGGGACCCCAAAATCCATCCTGGGACCCCAAAAAACATACTGGGACCCCCCAAAAAACAGCCTGGGACCCCCAAAATCCATCCTGGGACCCCCAAAATCCACCCTGGGACCCCAAAAAACATCCTGGGACCCCAAACCCACCCAAAATCCACTCTGGGAGCCCCAAAATCCATCCTGGGACCCCAAAAAACATACTGGGACCCCCCAAAAAACAGCCTGGGACCCCAAAATCCATCCTGGGACCCCAAAAAACATACTGGGACCCCCAAAAAACAGCCTGGGACCCCAAAATCCATCCTGGGACCCCAAAAAACATACTGGGACCCCCAAAAAACAGCCTGGGACCCCAAAAAACATCCTGGGACCCTCAAAATCCACCCTGGGACCCCAAAAAACATCCTGGGAGCCCCAAAATCCATCCTGGGACCCCAAACCCACCCAAAATCCACTCTGGGAGCCCCAAAATCCATCCTGGGACCCCCAAAATCCATCCTGGGACCCCAAAATCCACCCCAAACCAACCCTGGGACCCCTAAAATTCCCTTTGGGACCCTAAAATCCATCCTGGGACCCCCAAAGTACCCCCCAGGACCCCAAAATCCATCCTGGGACCCCTCCAAATTCACCCAAAACTCACCGTGGGACCCCCAAAATACACCTGGGACCCCAAAAATCCACCTGGGACCCCCAAAATCCACCTGGGACCCCCAAAATCTCCCTGGGACCCCCCAATTTCCCCCTGGGGAGGGTCCCAGGGTGGGTCTGGGTTGGATTTTAGGGGGTCTGGGTTGGATTTTGGGGGGTCTGGGGGGTCAGGGGGGTCTCAGGGTGGGTTTGGGGGTCCGGTGGATTTTGGGGACCCCCCAGGGGTGGTTTTGGGGTCCTGGGTGTCCCTGGGAGGGGTCAGGGCTGAGTTTGGGGGGTCAGGGCTGAGTTTGGGGGGGTCTGGGTTGGATTTTAGGGGGTCTGGGTTGGATTTTAGGGGGTCTGGGGGGTCAGGGGGGTCTCAGGGTGGGTTTGGGGGTCCGGTGGATTTTGGGGACCCCCCAGGGGTGGTTTTGGGGTCCTGGGTGTCCCTGGGAGGGGTTTGGGGGGGTCAGGGCTGAGTTTGGGGGGGTCTGGGTTGGATTTTAGGGGGTCTGGGTTGGATTTTAGGGGATCTGTGGGGTCAGGGGGATCTCAGGGTGGGTTTGGGGGTCCGGTGGATTTTGGGGACCCCCCCAGGGGTGGTTTTGGGGTCCTGGGTGTCCCTGGGAGGGGTCAGGGCTGAGTTTGGGGGGTCAGGGCTGAGTTTGGGGGTCTGGGTTGGATTTTAGGGGGTCTGGGTTGGATTTTAGGGGGTCTGGGGGGTCAGGGGGATCTCAGGGTGGGTCTGGGGGTCCGGTGGATTTTGGGGACCCCCCCAGGGGTGGTTTTGGGGTCCTGGGTGTCCCTGGGAGGGGTTTGGGGGGGTCAGGGCTGAGTTTGGGGGGGTCTGGGTTGGATTTTAGGGGGTCTGGGTTGGATTTTAGGGGGTCTGGGGGGGTCAGGGGGATCTCAGGGTGGGTTTGGGGGTCCGGTGGATTTTGGGGACCCCCCCAGGGGTGGTTTTGGGGTCCTGGGTGTCCCTGGGAGGGGTTTGGGGGGGTCAGGGCTGAGTTTGGGGGGTCAGGGCTGAGTTTGGGGGGGTCTGGGTTGGATTTTAGGGGGTCTGGGTTGGATTTTAGGGGATCTGTGGGGTCAGGGGGATCTCAGGGTGGGTTTGGGGGTCCGGTGGATTTTGGGGACCCCCCCAGGGGTGGTTTTGGGGTCCTGGGTGTCCCCGGGAGGGGTTTGGGGGGCTCTGGATTTTGGAGGGGTCTTGGCTGAGTTTGGGGGGCTTGGGGGGTCTGGGTTGGATTTTAGGGGGTTTGGGGGCTCAGGGGGGTCTCAGGGTGGGCTTGGGGGTCCGTGGGGGTGCGATGGATTTTGGGGACCCCCCCTTGCCCCCCCAGGTGGTTCGACAAGTCGCTGACGTTGGTCGTGTTCCCCTCGGGGCGGGTCGGGCTCAGCGTCGAGCACTCCTGGGGGGACCCCCCCGTGGCCGGGCACCTCTGGGAGGTACCCCCAAAAATTGGGGACCCCCTAAACCCCTGGGGACCCCCCCCAAACCCCCTCAAAACCCCCAACCCCCCCCCAAACCGGGGACCCCAAAAAAACCCCCCAAACCCCCCAAAATCCCCCCCCAGACCCTCCTGACCCCCCCCCCAAATTTGGGCACCTCTGGGAGGTACCCCCAAAAATTGGGGACCCCCTAAACCCCTGGGGACCCCCCCCAAACCCCCTCAAAACCCCCAACCCCCCCAAAATCGGGGACCCCCAAAAAAACCCCCAAACCCCAAAACTTGGGGCCCCTCCCAATTCCCCTCCCCCAAATCTGGGATTACCCCCCCCCCCAAATTCGGGCACCTCTGGGAGGGACCCCCAAAAAATGGGAACCCCCTAAACCCCTGGGGACCCCCCCAAAACCCCCTCAAAAGCCCCAAACCCTCCCAAAACCGAGGACCCCCAAAAAAACCCCAAAACCCCCCAAAATCCCCCCCCAGACCCTCCTGACCCCCCCCATGTTTGGGCACCTCTGGGAGGGACCCCCAAAAATTGGGGACCCCCCCTGAACCCCTGGGGACCCCCCCAAACCCCTGGGGACCCCCCAAAACCCCCCCAAAACCCCCAACCCCAAAAAAACCCCAAACCCCCAAAACTTGGGACCCCCCCCAAACCCCCCAAATCTTGAGACCCCTCCCCCCAAACCTGGGCACCCCCCCCCATGTGGGACCCCCAAAACTTCCCCCCAGGACCCCCCTGAACCCCTGGGGACCCCTCCCCAATTTCAGGTGCCCACCCCCCCCAAATTTTGGTCCCCCCCCCAAATTTTGGGGTCCCCTCTGACCTCCCCCCCCCCAAATTTTGGGGTCCCCCCCGACCTCCACCCCCCCAAATTTTGGGGTCCCCCCCCAAATTTTGGGGTCCCCCCCGACCTCCCCCCCCCCAAATTTTGGGGTCCCCCCCCAAATTTTGGGGGTCCCCCCCGACCTCCCCCCCCCCAAATTTTGGGGTCCCCCCCCAAATTTTGGGGTCCCCCCCGACCTCCCCCCCCCCCAAATTTTGGGGTCCCCCCCCAAATTTTGGGGTCCCCCCTGCCCTCCCCCCCCCCCAAATTTTGGGTCCCTCCCTGCCCTCCCCCCCCCCAAATTTTGGGGTCCCCCCTGCCCTCCCCCCCCCCAAATTTTGGGTCCCTCCCTGACCTCTCTCCCCCCAAATTTTGGGGCCCCCTCTGACCTCCCCCCCCCCCAAATTTTGGGGCCCCCTCTGACCTCCCCCCCCCCAAATTTTGGGGCCCCCTCTGACCTCCCCCCCCCCCAAATTTTGGGGTCTCCCCTGACCTCCCCACCCCAAATTTTGGTCCCCCTCTGACCTCTCTCCCCCCAAATTCTGGGGTCCCCTCCCCCAAATTTTGGGGTCCCCCTCTGACCTCCCCCCCCCCCAAATTTGGGGTCCCCCCCCCCCAAATTTTGGAGTCCCCCCCAACCCCCCTTTCCCAAATTTTGGGGTCCCCCCTGACCTCCCCCTCCCCAAATTTTGGAGTCCCCCCCAACCCCCCTTTCCCAAATTTTGGGGTCCCTCCTGACCTCCCCCTCCCCAAATTTTGGAGTCCCCCCCAAATTTTGGGGTCCTCCCTGACCCCCCTTTCCCAAATTTTGGGGTCCCCCCTTGCCCTCTCCCCCCCCCAGATTTTGGGACCACCCCCAACCTCTCCCCCTCCCCAAATTTGGGCCCCCTCCCCCCCCCAATTTTTTCCCTTCCCCCCCCCAATTTTGGGGTCCCCCCTGACCTCCCCCTCCCCAAATTTTGGGGGTCCCCCCCCCAAATTTTGGGGTCCCCCCCCCAGTTCTCGCTGTCCCTGGACCGGAGCCTCGGCTACGAGAGGGGGGGGGGCTGCAGGGGGGGGGAGGGGCGGGCGGGGACCCCCCCCTGAGCCCCCCCAGGAGCTGCACTGGGACCTCCCCCCACAGGTAACCCCCCACCCAGGGGTACTGGGAGGGACTGGGAGGGGATTGGGGGGGGCACTGGGGGGGACTGGGGGGCACTGGGAGGGACTGGGGGGCACTGGGAGGCGATTGGGGGGCACTGGGAGGGGATTTGGGGGCACTGGGAGGGACTGGGAGGGGATTGGGGGGCACTGGGAGGGACTGGGAGGGGATTGGGGGGCACTGGGAGGGGGATTGTGGGGGCACTGGGAGGGACTGGGAGGGACTGGGAGGGGATTGGGGGGGGGATTGGGGGGCTACTGGGAGGGGATTGGGGGGCACTGGGGAGGGACTGGGAGGGACTGGGAGGGGATTGGGGGGCACTGGGAGGGACTGGGAGGGACTGGGTGGGGATTGGGGGGGGCACTGGGAGGGGATTGGGGGGCACTGGGAGGGACTGGGAGGGGATTGGGGGGCATTGGGAGGGACTGGGAGGGACTGGGAGGGGATTGGGGGGGCACTGGGAGGGGATTGGGGGGCACTGGGAGGGACTGGGAGGGACTGGGAGGGGATTGTGGGGGATTGGGGGGCTACTGGGAGGGGATTGGGGGGCACTGGGAGGGACTGGGAGGGACTGGGAGGGGATTTGGGGGGGGCAGTGGGGGGGAATTGGGGGGGCACTGGGAGGGACTGGGAGGGACTGGGAGGGGATTGGGGGGACTGGGAGGGACTGGGAGGGGATTTGGGGGGCACTGGGAGAGACTGGGGGGCACTGGGAGGGATTGGGAGGGGTATTTTGGGTTTATTTTGGGATATTTTTCTTGTATTTTGGGGTATTTTGGGCTCAGTTTGGGGAGTTTTTGGGGGTTTTTTTTGGGGTATTTTGGGTTCAGTTTGGGGGTTTTTTTTGGGTATTTTTGGGCTCAGTTTGGGGGGTTTTTTTGGGGTATTTTGGGTTCAGTTTGGGGTTTTTTTTGGGGTATTTTGGGTTCAGTTTGGGGTTTTTTTTTGGGGTATTTTGGGTTCAGTTTGGGGTTTTTTTTGGGGTATTTTGGGTTCAGTTTGGGGGTTTTTTTGGGGTATTTTGGGTTCAGTTTGGGGGGGTTTTTTTTGGGGTATTTTGGGCTCAGTTTGGGGGTTTTTTTGGGGTATTTTGGGTTCAGTTTGGGGTTTTTTTTGGGGTATTTTGGGCTCAGTTTGGGGGTTTTTTTGGGGTATTTTGGGTTCAGTTTGGGGTTTTTTTTGGGGTATTTTGGGTTCAGTTTGGGGTTTTTTTTGGGGTATTTTGGGTTCAGTTTGGGGGTTTTTTTGGGGTATTTTGGGTTCAGTTTGGGGTTTTTTTTGGGGTATTTTGGGTTCAGTTTGGGGGTTTTTTTTGGGGTATTTTGGGTTCAGTTTGGGGTTTTTTTTGGGGTATTTTGGGTTCAGTTTGGGGGTTTTTTTGGGGTATTTTGGGTTCAGTTTGGGGTTTTTTTTGGGGTATTTTGGGCTCAGTTTGGGGGTTTTTTTGGGGTATTTTGGGTTCAGTTTGGGGGTTTTTTTGGGGTATTTTGGGTTCAGTTTGGGGGTTTTTTTGGGGTATTTTGGGTTCAGTTTGGGGTTTTTTTTGGGGTATTTTGGGTTCAGTTTGGGGTTTTTTTTGGGGTATTTTGGGTTCAGTTTGGGGTTTTTTTTGGGGTATTTTGGGCTCAGTTTGGGGGTTTTTTTGGGGTATTTTGGGTTCAGTTTGGGGGTTTTTTTGGGGTATTTTGGGTTCAGTTTGGGGGTTTTTTTTGGGGTATTTTGGGTTCAGTTTGGGGTTTTTTTTGGGGTATTTTGGGTTCAGTTTGGGGTTTTTTTTGGGGTATTTTGGGTTCAGTTTGGGGTTTTTTTTGGGGTATTTTGGGTTCAGTTTGGGGGGTTTTTTGGGGTATTTTGGGTTCAGTTTGGGGTTTTTTTTGGGGTATTTTGGGTTCAGTTTGGGGTTTTTTTTGGGGTATTTTGGGCTCAGTTTGGGGGTTTTTTTGGGGTATTTTGGGTTCAGTTTGGGGTTTTTTTTGGGGTATTTTGGGTTCAGTTTGGGGCTGGTTTTGGGGGTATTTTGGTGTATTTTGGGGGTGTTTTTTGGGGGTCTCTGGGCTCAGTTTGGGGGTGTTTTTGGGGTATTTTGGGCTCAGTTTGGGGCCATTTTTTGGGGGTATTTTGGGCTCAGTTTGGGGCTTTTTTGGGGGGGTCTCTGGGCCCATTTTTGGGTCTATTTTGTTGTATTTTGGGTCTATTTTGGGGTGCAGATCCTGAAGATGCTGCCCCAGGCCCGGGGGGGTCTCTGGGCCCATTTTTGGGGTGTTTTTGGGGGGGTCTTTGGGCTCAGTTTGGGGGTGTTTTTGGGGGTGTTTTGGGGGGGTCTCTGGGTTCGGTTTGGGGGTGTTTTTGGGTATTTTGGGTCTATTTTGGGTCTGTTTTTGGGGTGCAGATCCTGAAGATGCTGCCCCAGGCCCGGGGGGGTCTCTGGGCCCATTTTTGGGTCTATTTTGGTGTATTTTGGGTCTGTTTTAGGGTGCAGATCCTGAAGATGCTGCCCCAGGCCCGGGGGGGTCTCTGGGCCCATTTTTGGGTCTATTTTGGTGTATTTTGGGTCTGTTTTAGGGTGCAGATCCTGAAGATGCTGCCCCAGGCCCGGGGGGGTCTCTGGGCCCATTTTTGGGTCTATTTTGGTGTATTTTGGGTCTGTTTTAGGGTGCAGATCCTGAAGATGCTGCCCCAGGCCCGGGGGGTCTCTGGGCCCATTTTTGGGGGTATTTTGGTGTATTTTGGGTCTCTTTTGGGGTGCAGATCCTGAAGATGCTGCCCCAGGCCCGGGGGGTCTCCGGGCTCAGTTTTGGGGTGTTTTTGGGTCTATTTTGGTGTATTTTGGGTCTCTTTTGGGGTGCAGATCCTGAAGATGCTGCCCCAGGCCCGGGGGGAGTTCCAGGCCATGGCCTCGGACCTTCAGCTCCACGTGGGGACCCTCGAAGCCCCCCCTGGACCCCCCCCCGGGACCCCCCAAATGGGACCCCACGAGGAGGAGCTGCTGCCTCTGGCCCTGGAGCTGGCCCTGGTCAGGGTGAGACCCCCAAAACCCCCCCTGGGACCCCCCAAAACCCCCCTGGGACCCCCCAAAACCTCCCCTGGGACCCCCCAAAACCTCCCCTGGGACCCCCAAATTACACCCTGAGAGCCAAAAAAATCCCCAGGAACCCCAAAACCACCCTGGGACCCCCCAAAACCCCCCCTGGGACCCCCAAAATGGATCCTGAGACCCCCAGGGCCCTGGTCAGGGTGAGACCCCCAAATTGGGACCCCAAAACCACCCCTGGGACCCCCAAATTATACCCTGAAAGTCCCCAGTCAGGTCAGGGTGAGACCCCCAAAATGGGACACCAAACCCCCCCCGGGACCCCCAAAACCCCCCTGGGACCCCCAAAATGGACCCTGAGAGTCCTCAAGGCCCTGGTCAGGGTGAGACCCCCAAAATGGGACCCCAAAACCCCCCCTGGGACCCCCAAAAATCCCCCTAGGACCCCCAAAATGGACCCTGAGACCCCCAGGGCTCTGGTCAGAGTGAGACCCCCAAAGTCACCCCTGGGATCCCCCAAAACCCCCCCTGGGACCCCCCAAAACCACCCCTGGGACCCCCAAAATGGACCCTGAGACCCCCAGGGCTCTGGTCAGAGTGAGACCCCCAAAGTCACCCCTGGGATCCCCCAAAACCCCCCCTGGGACCCCCCAAAACCACCCCTGGGACCCCCAAAATGGACCCTGAGACCCCCAGGGCTCTGGTCAGAGTGAGACCCCCAAAGTCACCCCTGGGATCCCCCAAAACCCCCCCTGGGACCCCCCAAAACCACCCCTGGGACCCCCAAAATGGACCCTGAGACCCCCAGGGCTCTGGTCAGGGTGAGACCCCCAAAATGGGACCCCAAAACCACCCCTGGGACCCCCAAATTACACCCTGAGACCCCCAGGGCCCTGGTCAGGGTGAAACCCCCAAAACCACCCCTGGGACCCCCCAAAACCCCCCCTGGGACCCCCAAATTACACCCTGAGAGCCCTCAGGGCCCTGGTCAGGGTGAGACCCCCAAATTGGGACCCCAAAACCACCCCTGGGACCCCCAAAATGGACCCTGAGACCCCCAAAATGGACCCTGAGACCCCCAGGGCCCTGGTCAGGGTGAGACCCCCAAAATCACCCCTGGGACCCCCCAAAACCCCCCTGGGACCCCCCAAAACCACCCTGGGACCCCCAAAATGGACCCCAGGAACCTCAGGGCCCTGGTCAGGGTGAGACCCCCAAACCCCCCCCTGGGATCCCCCAAAACCCCCCCTGGGACCCCCAAAATGGACCCTGAGACCCTCAGGGCCCTGGTCAGGGTGAGACCCCCAAATTGGGACCCCAAAACCACCCCTGGGACCCCCAAAATGGACCCTGAGACCCCCAGGGCCCTGGTCAGGGTGAGACCCCCAAAATCACCCCTGGGACCCCCAAACCCCCCCCTGGGACCCCCAAACCCCCCCCGGGACCCCCAAAACCCCCCTGGGACCCCCAAATTACACCCTGAGACCCTCAGGGCCCTGGTCAGGGTGAGACCCCAAAATGGGACCCCAAAAACACCCCTGGGACCCCAAAACCCCCCCAGATCTCCAGGTGACCCCTGAACTTTGACCCCAGGAACAAAGTCCCGCCCCCTTCTCCTTATTCCAGCCAATCAAGACTCAGAGCGTGGCCCCGCCCTTCCCATCTCAGCCAATCACATCTCAGAATGTGGCCCCGCCCCCTCAATGCTATCCAACCCCATTTTAGAGGGTAACCCCGCCCCTTTCCCTCCCAGCCAATCAGATCTCTCCCCTCCCCCAGGAGTGCAGCCCCACCCTGTCGTACCAGCCAATCCCATTCCAGAGTGTAACCCCGCCCCTCCCATTTCAGCCAATCCCGTCTCAGTGTGTAACCCCGCCCCTTTCCCTCCCAGCCAATCAGATCTCTCCCCTCCCCCAGGAGCGTGGCCCCGCCCTGTCGTACCAGCCAATCCCATTTCAGGATGTGGCCCCGCCCTTTTCCTCCCAGCCAATCCCATTTCAGGATGTGGCCCTGCCCCTTTCCCTGCCAGCCAATCAGATCTCTCCCCTCCCCCAGGAGCGTGGCCCCGCCCTGTCGTACCAGCCAATCCCATTTCAGGATGTGGCCCCGCCCTTTTCCTCCCAGCCAATCCCATTTCAGGATGTGGCCCTGCCCCTTTCCCTGCCAGCCAATCAGATCTCTCCCCTCCCCCAGGAGCGTGGCCCCGCCCTGTCGTACCAGCCAATCCCGACGCGTCTCTATCGCGAGGGGCGGGCGGACGCGGCGCGGGGCGTGGGGCGCCCCCTGCTGGAGCTCGAGCGGGCCCTGCGGGACCCCCAGACCCCCGTGAGAGACCCCCGAAATGGGGGGGGGAAAGGGGGGAGGGGGGTTAATTGGGGTTAATTAACGGGTTAATTGGAGTGGTTAATTTGGGGGTTAATGGGGGGGTTAATTGGGGGTTAATTAATGGGTTGATTGGAGTGGTTAATTTGGGGGTTAATGGGGGGGTTAATTGGGGGTTAATTGGGGGGTTTAATTTGGGGGTTAATGGGGGTTAATGAGGGATTAATGGGGGTTAATGAGGGGTTAATTGGGGGTTAATGAGGGGTTAATTGGGGGGTTAATGGGGGTTAATTGAGGGGTTAATTGGGGATGAATTGGGGGGTAATGAGGGGTTAATTAGGGGGTAATTCGAGGGTTATTGGGGGGTTAATCGGGGGTAATTGGGGCTTAATGAGGGGTTATTTGGGGGGTTAATTGGGGGGTAATTGGGGGGTAATTGGGGGGTTAATTGGAGGGTGTGGGGGGTTTTGGGGGGGATGTTGGGGGATATTTTGGGGGATGTTGGGGGACATTTTGGGTTTTTTTTGGGGATATTTTGGGGTGTTTTGGGGGGATATTTTGGGGGTCTCTGGGATGATTTTGGGGGATATTTTGGGGTGATTTGGGGTGATTTTGGGGGATATTTTGGCTGATTTTGGGGTCCCCCATCATCATTCCCAGCTTTCCCGCCGTCGTTCCCTCCTCCTCTCGGCGCTGTCCGAGGGGCGTGGGGGGTCCCTGATTTGGGGGTTTTTGGGGTGATTTTGGGGTGATTTTGGGGTGATTTTGGGGGATATTTTGGTGTTTTTTTGGGAATATTTTGGGGGATATTTTGGGGGTCTCTGGGGTGATTTTGGGGGATATTTTGGGGGTCTCTGGGCTGATTTTGGGGTCCCTATTTCCATCCCAGCTTTCCCGCCGTCGTTCCCTGCTGCTCTCGGCGCTGTCCGAGGGGCGTGGCCGCCGCCGGGCCGCCATGACGGGGGCGGGGCTGGACCGGCACCTGCAGGGCCTGGCGGCCGTGGCCAATCAGATGAGGCTCCGCCCACCCTTCCTGCTGGAGGTGGGCGTGGCTTGGGAAAGGGGGGGAGGGGCTTGGGAATGGGGGTGGGGCGTTGATGGGGTGGAGCTTTGGAAGGTGTGGTCTGAGGGGGTGTGGTCTTGGCAAAGGGGGTGGAGCTTGAAATGGGTGGGGCCTGGAAATGGGGGGTGGAGCTTTTGGAAGGGCATGGTCTGAGGAGGGGGTGTGGTCTTGGCAAAGGGGGTGGAGCTTGAAATGGGTGGGGCCAGGAAATGGAGGGGTGGAGCTTTTGGAAGGGCGTGGTCTTGACAAAGGGGGTGGAGCTTGAAATGGGCAGGGCCTGGAAAAGGAGGGGTGGAGCTTTGGGAAGGGGCGTGGTCTGAGGAGGTGGGTGTGGTCTTGGATGAGGGTGGAGCTTCGGGAGGGGGCGTGGTCTAAATTGTGATGGGGAGAGGGCGGGGCCAGTGAAAGGGTGGAGCTTAGAGCAGGTATCACCATATAAGGACAAGTGGGCGTGGTCAGAGAAGGGTGGGGTCTGATGGGGTGGTGCTTAAGGAGGGGCGTGGCCTTGTTTATTTCCTTATATGGGTGTGTCTGCTGGGAGGGCGGAGCCTAATGGGGCGAGGTCCCAAAGGGGGGGTGGGACCTTTGTGAGGTGGGAGGAGCCAAAAAGGGTGTGGCAAAATAAAGGGGTGTGGTCATAGGGGGCGTGGCCAATGAGAAGGCATTGGTCTTAAGGGGCGTGGTCTGTGTGGTCTCATTTGCATATCCCCGCCCCCTCCAGGTTTTGGGCCAGCCCTGGGCTCTGGCGTTTAGCCCCGCCCCTCGGCCACACCCACCCCTCCTGCCCCGCCCCCTGCGCCCCGCGGGGGGAGGGTTCAACCCGGTGGGTACTGGGGGGAACTGGGAGGTCACTGGGGGTTACTGGTTCTTACTGGGAGGTCACTGGGACGTCACTGGGGGTTACTGGGAGGTCACTGGGAGGTCACTGGGGGTTACTGGGAGGGCACTGGGGGTTACTGGGAGGTCACTGGGGGTTACTGGGGGTTACTGGTTCTCCCTGAGAGGTCACTGGGGGTTACCGGGGGTTGCTGGTTCTTACTGGGAGGTCACGGGTGTTACTGGGGGTTACTGGGGGTTACTGGGAGGTCACTGGGCATTACTGGGAGGTCACTGGGGGTTACTGGGAGGTCACTGGGGGTTACTGGGGGTTGCTGGTTCTTACTGGGAGGTCACGGGTGTTACTGGGGGTTACTGGGGGTTACTGGGAGGTCATTGGGGGTTACTGGGAGGTCCCTGGGAGTTACTGGGAGGTCACTGGGGGTTACTGGGAGGTCACTGGGAGGGCACTGGGGGTTACTGGGAGGTCACTGGGGGTTACTGGGAGGTCACTGGGAGGGCACTGGGGGTTACTGGGAGGTCACTGGGGGTTACTGGGAGGTCACTGGTTTTGTCTCTGCCCCCCCCCCAGCCCCACCCCGACGGTTACGGGGTCTCCTACACGGGGGGAGGGGCGGACGGGCCCCTCCTCATCCACGTCACCTGCAGGGCGGGGTCCCCCAAAACGGTGAGTGCCCAAAATACCCCAAAATACCCCAAAAACACCCCAAAATACCCCAAAATACCCCAAAACACCCCAAAATACCCCCCAAAATACCCCAAATCCTTCAATCCCCCCCCAAAACGGTGAGTGCCCAAAATACCCCAAAATACCCCAAAAACACCCCAAAATACCCCAAAAAAACCCAAAATACCCCCAAAAACCCCCAAAATACCCCCCAAAAACCCCAAAATACCCCCCAAAATACCCCAAATCCTTCAATCCCCCCCCAAAATGGTGAGTGCCCAAAATACCCCAAAATACCCCAAAAAAACCCCCAAATACCCCAAAAACACCCCAAAAACCCCCAAAATACCCCCTAAAATACCCCAAATCCTTCAATCCCCCCCAAAACAGTGAGTGCCCAAAATACCCCCAAAATACCCCAAAATACCCCAAAATACCTCCCAAAATACCCCAAATCCTTCAATCCCCCCCCAAAACAGTGAGTGCCCAAAATACCCCAAAACACCCCAAAAAAACCCCAAAATACCCCCCAAAAAACCCCAAAATACCCCCCAAAACACCCCAAATCCTTCAATCCCCCCAAAAATGGTGAGTGCCCAAAATACCCCAAAATAACCCCAAAATACCCCAAAATACCCCCCAAAACACCCCAAATCCTTCAATCCCCCCCAAAAATGGTGAGTGCCCAAAACACCCCAAAAACACCCCAAAAAACCCTAAAATACCCCCCAAAACACCCCAAATCCTTCAATCCCCCCCAAAAATGGTGAGTGCCCAAAACACCCCAAAAACACCCCAAAATACCCCAAAATACCCCCCAAAATACCCCAAATCCTTCAATCCCCCCCCAAAACGGTGAGTGCCCAAAACACCCCAAAATACCCCAAAAAACGCCCAAAATACCCCAAAAACACCCCAAAAACCCCCAAAATACCCCCTAAAATACCCCAAATCCTTCAATCCCCCCCAAAACGGTGAGTGCCCAAAATACCCCCAAAATACCCCAAAATACCCCAAAATACCTCCCAAAATACCCCAAATCCTTCAATCCCCCCCCAAAACAGTGAGTGCCCAAAATACCCCAAAACACCCCAAAAAAACCCCAAAATACCCCCAAAAAACCCCAAAATACCCCCCAAAACACCCCAAATCCTTCAATCCCCCCAAAAATGGTGAGTGCCCAAAATACCCCAAAATAACCCCAAAATACCCCCCAAAACACCCCAAATCCTTCAATCCCCCCCCAAAACAGTGAGTGCCCAAAATACCCCAAAACACCCCAAAAAAAACCCAAAATACCTCCCAAAATACCCCAAATCCTTCAATCCCCCCCCAAAACAGTGAGTGCCCAAAATACCCCAAAACACCCCAAAAAAAACCCAAAATACCCCCAAAAAAACCCCAAAATACCCCCCAAAACACCCCAAATCCTTCAATCCCCCCAAAAATGGTGAGTGCCCAAAATACCCCAAAATAACCCCAAAATACCCCAAAATACCCCCCAAAACACCCCAAATCCTTCAATCCCCCCCCAAAACAGTGAGTGCCCAAAATACCCCAAAACACCCCAAAAAAAACCCAAAATAACCCCAAAATACCCCAAAATACCCCCCAAAACACCCCAAATCCTTCAATCCCCCACAAAAATGGTGAGTGCCCAAAACACCCCAAAATACCCCCAAAATCCCCATCCAAAACCCCCCAAAATCCCCCCCAAACCCCCCCAAAACCCCCCCAAAATCCCCCCAAAATCCCCCCAAAATCGCCCAAAATACCCCCAAAACCCCCCAAACCCTCCAATTTCCCCCCAAAACAACCCAAAATTTCTCCCCCCAAATCCCTCCCAGGACCCTCCAGGACCCCCCAAAATCCCAGGGGGGTCTCAGGGGGTCCCCCCTGACCCCTCCCCTCCCCCCCCAGGACCCCCAACCCCCCCCCAAAATCCCCCCCAAAATCCCCCCCAAAATCCCCCCCAAAATCCCCCAAACCTTCCAATCCCCCCCCAAATCCCCCCCAAAACCCCCCCCAAATCCCCCCAACGACCCCCCAGGACCCCCCCAAATCTCAGGGGGGTCCCCCCAAATCCCGGGGGGGTCTCGGGGGGGTCTCTGGGGGTCCCCCCTGACCCCTCCCCTCCCCTCCCCCCCCAGGACCCCCTTCAGTTCTCAAGGAGGGTCCGGACGGCGCTGGAGGAACTGGGGGGGCTGCTGGGGGGGGACCCCCCAAAATCCCCCCCAAAAGGGGACCCCTCGAACCGGGACCCCCCAAAATCCCCCCCAAAAGGGGACCCCTCGAACCGGGACCCCCCAAAATCCCCCCCAAAAGGGGACCCCTCGAACCGGGACCCCCCAAAATCCCCCCCAAAAGGGGACCCCTCGAACCAGGAGACCCCAAAATCCCCCCCAAAAGGGGATCCCCCAGACTGGGAGACCCCAAAAGGGGATCCCCCAAAAGGGGACCCCCCCCAAATAAACACTTGAGAACCCCCCCCCCCCACCCTGCTGTGATGGGGGTACTGGGAGGGACTGGGAGGGACTGGGAGGGGATTGGGGGGGCACTGGGAGGGACTGGGAAGGACTGGGAAAGGACTGGGGGGCACTGGGAGGGACTGGGAGGGGATTGGGGGGGCACTGGGAGGGACTGGGAGGGGATTGGGGGGCACTGGGAGGGGATTGGGGGGCACTGGGAGGGACTGGGAAATGATTGGGGGGCACTGGGAGGGACTGGGAGGGGATTGGGGGGCACTGGGAGGGACTGGGAGGGGATTGGGGGGCACTGGGAGGGACTGGGAGGGGATTGGGGGGGCACTGGGAGGGACTGGGAGGGGATTGGGGGGCACTGGGAGGGGATTGGGGGGCACTGGGAGGGACTGGGAAATGATTGGGGGGCACTGGGAGGGACTGGGAGGGGATTGGGGGGCACTGGGAGGGACTGGGAGGGGATTGGGGGGCACTGGGAGGGACTGGGAGGGGATTGGGGGGCACTGGGAGGGACTGGGAGGGGATTGGGGGGCACTGGGAGGGGATTGGGGGGGCACTGGGAGGGACTGGGAAATGATTGGGGGGCACTGGGAGGGACTGGGAAATGATTGGGGGGCACTGGGAGGGACTGGGAAAGGATTGGGGGGCACTGGGAGGGACTGGGAGGGGATTGGGGGGCACTGGGAGGGACTGGGAGGGGATTGGGGGGCACTGGGAGGGAAATGGGACCAGAGTGCGGGATACTGGGAGGGACTGGGAGGGGGTTGGGGGGCACTGGGAGGAAGTTAAACTGGTTAAACTGGGCCGTTACTGGAGTGTTCCTGGTCAAACTGGGCCTATACTGGTTAAACTGGGCCATTGCTGGTTAAAGTGGTTCCTTATTGGTCAAACTGGGCCCTTGCTGGTTAAACTGGGCCGTTATTGGTTAAACTGGTTCCTTATTGGTCAAACTGGGCCCTTGCTGGTTAAACTGGGCCCTTATTGGTTAAACTGGTTCCTTACTGGTCAAACTAGGCCCTTACTGGGCCCTTACTGGTTAAACTGGGGGCTCTCCGGACTTCCGGTGGGAAGGCCCGGCGGACAGGAAGTCTCCTGTATCACATGACCGGAAGCCCCTTGTATCACGTGACCGGATACCAGCTCACCCACCGGAAGTTCCCCTCACATTTCCAAGATGGCGGCGCGCGGGCGGCGCGGCCTCAATCGCGACAAAAATCGCGACAAAAATCGCGACAGGAATCGCGACAGCGGCCCCCGAGAGCCCCCCAGCAGGGTGTACGTGCCAGGGCTGGGCCCGGAGCTGGGCCCGGACGAGGAGCTGGTGATGGACGAGAGCGCCTACGTGCTGTACCACCGGGCGGGGACCGGTGAGGGGGGTCCTGGGGGGGATTTGGGAGGGATTTGGGGGGGTCCTGAGGGGGTTTAGGGGGTTTTGGGGGGGTCCTACTTGATGTACCACAAAGCGGGCACCGGTACGGGGGAATTTGGGGGGTCCTAATGGGGGGGTTGGGGGATCCTGGAGGGGGTTTTGGGGTTCCTGAGGGGGGTTTGGGGGGAGTTTGGGGGGTCCTGGGGGAGGGGGGTTGGGGGATCCTGGAGGGGATTTTAGGGGTCCTGAGGGGGGATTTGGGGGGTCCTGAGGGGGTTTGGGGGGTTTGGGGGGTTCCTGGGGGGATTTGAGGGGTCCTGAGGGGGGATTTGAGGGGTCCTGAGGGGGGATTTGGGGGGTCCTGGAAGGGATTTGGGGGGTCCGGGGGGAGGGGGTTTAGGGGGGGTCCTGGAAGGGATTTGGGGGGTCCGGGGGGGGGGGTGGGAGGGATTTGGGGGGTCCTGAGGGGGTCTAGGGGGGTTTGGGGGTTCCTGGGGGGAGTTGAGGGGTCCTGAGGGGGGATTTGGGGGGTCTTGGAAGGGATTTGGGGGGTCCTGGGGGGAGGTTGGCGGGTCAGGGGGGAGGGGGTTTGGGGGGTCCGGAGGGAGGTTGGGGGGTCAGGGGGGAGGGGTTTGGGGGGTCCTGGAAGGGATTTGGGGGGTCCTGGGGGGGAGGGGGTTTGGGGGGGTCCTGGAAGGGATTTGGGGGGTCCTGAGGGGGTCTGGGGGGTCTTGGAGGGGATTTCGGGGGGTCCTGGGGGGGGTTGGGGTTCTTGAAGGGAATTTTTGGGGGTCCTGAGGGGGATTCTGGGGGGTCCTGGAAAGGATTTTTGGGGGAGTCCTGGGGGAAGGTGTCTGAGGGGTCCCGGGGTTGGTTTTTTGGGGGGGTCCCAAACTCCCCCTCCCCTCAAATCCGCCCCTCCCCCCCCCATTCAGGGTCCCCCTGTCTGAGCTTCGACATCGTCCCCGACGGGCTGGGGGAGGGGCGGGAGGAGCCCCCCCTGTCCGTGCTGCTCTGTGCGGGCACCCAGGCAGAGACCCCCGGGGCCAACAGGTCAGAGACCCCCCAAAAACACCCCCTGGGACCCCCAAATTCACCCTGGGACCCCCCTGAACCCCCTGGGACCCCCAAACCCCACAGGCAGAGACCCCCGGGGCCAACAGGTCAGAGACCCCCCAGAAACACCCCCTGGGACTCCAAAATTCACCCTGGGACCCCCCAAACCTCCCCTGGGACCCCCCAACCCCCCCCGTCCGTGCTGCTCTGTGCGGGCACCCAGGCAGAGACCCCCGGGGCCAACAGGTCTGAGACCCCCCTGGGACCCCCAAAAATCCCCCCGAGACCCCCAAACCTCCTCTGGGACCCCCAAACCCCCTGGGACCCCCAACCCCCCCCCGGTACCCAGGCAGAGACCCCTGGGGCCAACAGGTCAGAGACCCCCCAAAAACACCCCCAGACCCCCCTGGGACCCCCCCAAACATTCCTGATTCCCCTGGGACCCCCAAATTCCCCCTGAACCCCCAAACCTCCCCTGGGACCCCCAAATTCACCCTGAGCCCCCAAATCTCCCCTGGGACCCCCCCAAATCTTCCCTGAACCCCACTGGGACCCCCAAACCCCACCCTGGGACCCCCAACCCCCCCCCGGTACCCAGGCAGAGACCCTTGGGGCCAACAGGTCAGAGACCCCCCAAAAACACCCCCTGGGACCCCCAAACCCCTCCTGGGACCCCCAAAATCCACATGGGACCTCTAAACCCCCCTGGGACCCCCAGACCTCCCCTGGGACCCCCAAACCTCCCCCCTGCACCCACTGGGACCCCCAAACCCACCCTGGGACCCCCAAACCCCCCATGAGCCCCCTGGGACGCAATTTCGGGGTCCCCCCCCTTAATTCCAACCCCCTCCTCCCCCCAATTTCAGGGTTCCCCCCAGTTTGGGTTTTTTTTCCCCCCAGTTTTGGGGTCCCCCTCCCCCCCCAATTTCAGGGTCTCCCCTCCCCAATTTTGGGGTTCCCCCCTCCCCAGTTTTGGGGTTTCCTTCTCCCCCTCTCCAATTTCGGGGTCCCTCCCCAATTTCAGTGTTCCCTCCTCTCCCAATTTTGGGGTCCCCCCTCCCCAATTTCAGGGTCTCCCCTCCCCAATTTCGGGGTCTCTCCCCCTCACTCTGCCCCTCCCCCCCCCAATTTCAGGGTTCCCCCCCTAATTTGGGTTTTTTTCCCCCCAGTTTTGGGGTTCCTTCCCCCCCCTAATTTCGGGGTTCCCCCCCAATTTCGGGGTTCGTCCCCCTCACTCTGCCCCCCAATTTCAGGGTTCCCCCCCCAGTTTTGGGGTTTCCCTCCCCCCCCCCCCCCCCCCAGTTTCGGGGTCTCCCTCCCCAATTTCGGGGATTCTCCCTCCCCAATTTTGGGGTCCCCCCCTTCCCAATTTGGGGGTCTCCCCCTCCCCAATTTCGGGGTCCCCCCCCCTCCAATTTCAGTGTTCCCTCCTCCCCCAATTTTAGGGTTCTCTCCCCCAATTTTGGGGTCCCCCCCTCCCCAATTTCAGGGTTCCCCCCAATTTTGGTTTTTTTTTCCCCAGTTTTGGGTCCCCCTCCCCCCCCAATTTCAGGGTCCCCCCTCCCCAATTTTGGGGTTCCCCCCTCCCCAGTTTTGGGGTTTCCCTTCTCCCCCCCTCCAATTTCGGGGTCCCCTTCCCCAATTTCAGGGTTCCCCTTCCCCCCAATTTCAGGGTCTCCCCCTCCCCAATTTGGGGTTTTCCCCCCCCCAATTTTGGGGTTTCTCCCCCCTCCCCAATTTCAGGGTTCCCCTTTCCCCCTCCCCAATTTCGGGTTCCCCCCTCCCCAATTTTGGGGGTCCTGACCCCGCCCCTCCCCCCCCAGGGTGCTGCTGCTGCAGATGCGGAACCTGCGGGGCCCGAGGGGGGGAGGGGCGAGGATGGGACAGTGACAGTGACAGTGACAGTGACAGCGAGGAGGGGGAGGGGCGGGACCCCCAACTGCTGCTCGTCATGGACCCCCACTATGGGGGGGTCAACAGGCTCAGGGTAAGGACCCCTCCCCTAAATAAACACCTCCCCCAAAATAACCCACCCCCACCCCAAAATATCCCCCAAAATAACCCAACCCCCCACCCCAAAATAACCCCCCAAAATAACCCAACCCCCCACCCCAAAATAACCCCCCCAAAATAACCCAACCCCCCCCCAAAAATAACCCCCCAAAAACCCAACCCCCCACCCCAAAATAACCCCCCCAAAAACCCAACCCCCCACCCCAAAATAACCCCCAAAAACCCAACCCCCCACCCCAAATAACCCCCCAAAAACCCAACCCCCCACCCCAAAATAACCCCCCCAAAATAACCCAACCCCCCACCCCAAAATAACCCCCCCAAAAACCCAACCCCCCACCCCAAAATATCCCCCCAAAATAACCCAACCCCCCCCCAAAAATAACCCCCCAAAAACCCAACCCCCCACCCCAAAATAACCCCCCCAAAATAACCCAACCCCCCCAAAAATAACCCCCCAAAAACCCAACCCCCCACCCCAAAATATCCCCCCAAAATAACCCAACCCCCCACCCCAAAATAACCCCCCCAAAAAACCCAACCCCCCACCCCAAAATAACCCCCCAAAAACCCAACCCCCCACCCCAAAATAACCCCCCAAAAACCCAACCCCCCACCCCAAAATAACCCCCCAAAAACCCAACCCCACCCCAAAATAACCCCCCCAAAATAACCCAACCCCCCACCCCAAAATAACCCCCCAAAATAACCCAACCCCCCACCCCAAAATAACCCCCCCAAAAACCCAACCCCCCACCCCAAAATAACCCCCCCAAAAACCCAACCTCCCCCCAAAATAACCCCCCAAAAACCCAACCCCCCACCCCAAAATAACCCCCCCAAAAACCCAACCCCCCACCCCAAAATAACCCCCCAAAAACCCAACCCCCCACCCCAAAATAACCCCCCAAAAACCCAACTCCCACCCCAAAATAACCCCCCCAAAAACCCAACTCCCACCCCAAAATAACCCCCCAAAAACCCAACCCCCCACCCCAAAATAACCCCCCAAAAACCCAACCCCCCACCCCAAAATAACCCCCCCAAAAACCCAACCCCCCACCCAAAAATAACCCCCCAAAAACCCAACCCCCACCCCAAAATAACCCCCCCAAAATAACCCAACCCCCCACCCCAAAATATCCCCCCAAAATAACCCAACCCCCCACCCCACAATAACCCCCCAAAAACCCAACCCCCCACCCCAAAATAACCCCCCAAAAACCCAACCCCCCACCCCAAAATAACCCCCCCAAAAACCCAACCCCCCACCCCAAAAATGATCTTTCATGGACCCCCATTATGGGGGGCTCAACAGGCTCAGGGTAAGGACCCCTCCCCAAAATAAACACCCTAAAATAACCCTCCCCCCCACCCCAAAATAACCCCCCCAACACCCCCAAAATAAACCCCCAAAAATCCAACCCCCACCCCAAATTGATCCTTCATGGACCCCCATTATGGGGGGGTCAACAGGTTCAGGGTAAGGACCCCTCCCCAAAATAAACACCTTAAAATCCCAACTCCCACCCCAAAATAACCCAACCCCCCACCCCAAAATAACCCACCCCCACCCCAAAATAACGCCCCCTAAATAAACACCCCCACCCCAAAAATGACCCTTCATGGACCCCCATTATGGGGGGGTCAACAGGTTCAGGGTAAGGACCCCTCCCCAAAATAAACACCTTAAAAACCCAACTCCCACCCCAAAATAACCCAACCCCCCACCCCAAAATAACCCACCCCCACCCCAAAATAACGCCCCCTAAATAAACACCCCCACCCCAAAAATGACCCTTCATGGACCCCCATTATGGGGGGGTCAACAGGCTCAGGGTAAGGACCCCTCCCCAAAATAAACACCCTAAAATACCCCCCACCCCAAAATACCCCTCCAAAATAACCCGACCCAACCCCCAAAGTGACCCCCCCCACCCCAAAATACCCCCCCAAAATAAATCCCCCCACCCCCCCAAAATACCCCATAAAATGACCCCCCCCGCACCCCAAATAGCCCCCAAAATACCCCCCCACCCAAATAACCCACTCCTCACTCCCAAAATAAGCACCCCAAAATAACACACCCCCCCCAAAATAAATAAACTACCCAAAATAACCAACCCCCCACCCCAAAATAAACCCCCAAAATATTCCACCCCCCACCCAAAATAACCCACCCTCCACCCCCAAAATAACTCTTCCCACCCCAAAATAACCCCCCAAAATAATCCCACCCCAAAATAACCCCCAAAATAACCCCACAGTCCCTAAATAACCCCTCCCACCCCAAAATACTCCTCCAAAATAACCCCTCCCACCTTAAAATACCCCCCCACCCCAAAATGCCCCCCCACCCCAAAATGCCCCCCAAAATAACCCAACCCAAATTAACCCCTCAAAATACCCCCCACCCCAAAATACCCCCCCACCCCAAAATACCCCCCCACCCCAAAATAACCCAACCCAAATTAACCCCCCAAAATACCCCCCCACCCCAAAATACCCCCCCAAAATAACCCCCCAAAATACCCCCCCACCCCAAAATAACCCCCAAAATAACCCCCCAAAATACCCCCCCACCCCAAAATGCCCCCCAAAATAACCCAACCCAAATTAACCCCTCAAAATACCCCCCCACCCCAAAATACCCCCCACCCCAAAATACCCCCCCACCCCAAAATAACCCAACCCAAATTAACCCCCCAAAATACCCCCCCACCCCAAAATACCCCCCCAAAATAACCCCCCAAAATACCCCCCCACCCCAAAATAACCCCCAAAATAACCCCCCAAAATACCCCCCCACCCCAAAATGCCCCCCAAAATAACCCAACCCAAATTAACCCCCCAAAATACCCCCCCACCCCAAAATACCCCCCCACCCCAAAATAACCCAACCCAAATTAACCCCCCAAAATAACCCCCCACCCCAAAATACCCCCCCACCCCAAAATGCCCCCCAAAATAACCCAACCCAAATTAACCCCCCAAAATACCCCCCCACCCCAAAATACCCCCCCACCCCAAAATACCCCCCCAAAATACCCCCCAAAATACCCCCCCAAAATACCCCCCACCCCAAAATACCCCCCAAAATACCCCCCCAAAATACCCCCCACCCCAAAATAACCCCCAAAATAACCCCCCAAAATACCCCCCCACCCCAAAATAACCCCCCAAAATAACCCAACCCAAATTAACCCCCCAAAATACCCCCCCACCCCAAAATACCCCCCAAAATAACCCCCCAAAATACCCCCCCACCCCAAAATACCCCCCCACCCCAAAATAACCCCCCAAAATACCCCCCCACCCCAAAATATCCCCCCACCCCAAAATACCCCCCCAAATTAACCCCCCAAAATACCCCCCCACCCCAAAATACCCCCCCACCCCAAAATACCCCCTTTTTCCCCCCCCTTCTCCCCCCCCAGGTGACCACCCTGGGGGATCCCCACACCCCCAAACCCCCCTCAAATTCCCCCTAGACCCCCCAAATCCTCCCCAAATCCCCCAGAACTCCCCCCCAGCCCCCTCCCCAATTTGGGGGGTCTTTAGGGGGGGTCCTGACCCCTTTTCCCCTCCCCCTTTTCCCCCCCCAGGTGACCACCTTGGGGGGTCCCCCATCCCCAAACCCCCCTCAAATTCCCCCTAGACCCCCCAAATCCTCCCCAAATCCCCCATAACTCCCCCCCAGCCCCCTCCCCAATTTGGGGGGTTCTTGGGGGGGGTCCTGACCCCTTTTCCCCTCCCCCTTCCCCCCAGGTGATCACCCTGGGGGATCCCCACACCCCCAAATCCCCCCTCAAATTCCCCCTAGACCCCCCAAATCCTCCCCAAATCCCCCAGAACTCCCCCCCAGCCCCCTCCCCAATTTGGGGGGGTTCTTGGGGGGGGGTCCTGACCCCCTTTTTCCCCCCTCCCCCCCCAGGTGACCACCCTGGGGACGTCCCCGGTGGCCGCGGTGTGGTCGGAGCGGGGCCAGGTGGAGGTTCTGGACCTCGGGGGGGCCCTCAGGGTTTTGGGGGGGGGTCTGGACCCTCCCCCCCACCACGAGGGGGGAGGGGCGAGGGTGAGGCAGGAGAAGATGCCCCTGCTGGGATCCTTCGGGGGGCACCTGGACGAGGGGTTCGGGCTGGACTGGAGCCCCCTCACCCCAGGTATGGGATTGGGGGGGGATTTGGGGGGGGTTTGGGGGGTTATTGGGGGATTTATGGGGTTATTGAGGGGTTAGGGGGGATTTGGGGGGGTTATGGGGGGTTATTGAGGGGTTAAGGGGGGATTTGGGGGGGTTATGGGGGGTTATTGAGGGGTTAGGGGGGATTTGGGGGGGTTATGGGGGGTTATTGAGGGGTTATGGGGGGATTTGGGGGGGTTATGGGGGGTTATTGAGGGGTTAGGGGGGATTTGGGGGGGTTATGGGGGGTTATTGAGGGGTTAAGGGGGGATTTGGGGGGGTTATGGGGGGTTATTGAGGGGTTATGGGGGGATTTGGGGGGGTTATGGGGGGTTATTGAGGGGTTATGGGGGGATTTGGGGGGGTTATGGGGGGTTATTGAGGGGTTAAGGGGGGATTTGGGGGGGTTATGGAGGGTTATTGAGGGGTTATGGGGGGATTTGGGGGGGTTATGGGGGGTTATTGAGGGGTTATGGGGGGATTTGGGGGGGTTATGGGGGGTTATTGAGGAGTTAGGGGGGATTTGGGGGGGTTATGGGGGGTTATTGAGGGGTTAGGGGGGATTTGGGGGGGTTATGGGGGGTTATTGAGGGGTTAAGGGGGGATTTGGGGGGGTTATGGGGGGTTATTGAGGAGTTAGGGGGGATTTGGGGGGGTTATGGGGGGTTATTGAGGAGTTAGGGGGGATTTGGGGGGGTTATGGGGGGTTATTGAGGGGTTATGGGGGGATTTGGGGGGGTTATGGGGGGTTATTGAGGGGTTATGGGGGGATTTGGGGGGGTTATGGGGGGTTATTGAGGGGTTAGGGGGGATTTGGGGGGGTTATGGGGGGTTATTGAGGGGTTAGGGGGGATTTGGGGGGGTTATGGGGGGTTATTGAGGGGTTATGGGGGGATTTGGGGGGGTTATGGGGGGTTATTGAGGAGTTAGGGGGGATTTGGGGGGGTTATGGGGGGTTATTGAGGGGTTATGGGGGGATTTGGGGGGGTTATGGGGGGATTTGGGGGGGTTATGGGGGGTTATTGAGGAGTTAGGGGGGATTTGGGGGGGTTATGGGGGGATTTGGGGGGGTTATGGGGGGTTATTGAGGGGTTAGGGGGGATTTGGGGGAGTTAGGGGGGGTTATTGAGGGATTAGGGGGGATTTGGGGGGGTTATGGGAGGTTATTGAGGGGTTAAGGGGGGATTTGGGGGGGTTATGGGAGGTTATTGAGGGGTTATGGGGGGATTTGGGGGGGTTATGGGGGGTTATTGAGGGGTTAAGGGGGGATTTGGGGGGCACCTGGACAAGGGGTTCGGGCTGGACTGGAGCCCCCTCACCCCAGGTATGGGGGCTGGGGGGGGATTTATGGGATTAGAGGGGGTTTTGGGGGTTTAGGGGGGGTAATGGAGGGGTTGGGGGGGATTTGGGGGGGTTAGGAGGGATTTGGGGGGTTATGGAAGGGATTTGGGGGGTTATGGAAGGGATTTGGGGGGGTTAGGAGGGATTTGGGGGGTTATGGAAGGGATTTGGGGGGTTATGGAAGGGATTTGGGGGGGTTAGGAGGGATTTGGGGGGTTATGGAAGGGATTTGGGGGGGTTAGGAGGGATTTGGGGGGTTATGGAAGGGATTTGGGGGTTTTTTGGGGGGATTTGGGGGGGTTACTTAGGGGATTTGGGGGGCTTATTGAGGGGTTATGGGTGGGTCTCTGTGACCCCCCCTTCCCCCCAGGGCTGGTTCTTGGGGGTCTCTGGGGGTCCTGGGGGGGTCTCTGGGAGGTCAGGGGGGTCTCTGGGGGTCCTGGGGGGTCTCTGGGGGTCTCTGGGGGTCCTGGGGGGTCTCTGGGTGTCCTGGGGGGGTCTCTGGGTGTCTCTGGGTGTCCTGGGGGGTCTCTGGGTGTCCTGGGGGGGTCTCTGGGTGTCCTGGGGGGTCTCTGGGTGTCCTTGGGGTCTCTGGGAGGTCAGGAGGGGTCTCTGGGGGTTCCCTGACCCCCCCTTTGCCCCCCCTCCCCCCCCCAGGTCGGCTCCTGTCCGGGGACCTCCATGGGCTCTGGGGGGTCTCTGGGGGTCTCGGGGTGTCCTGAGGGGTCTCGGGGTGTCCTGGGGGGTCTCGGGGTGTCTGGGGGGTCAGGGGGGGTCTCTGGGGGTCTCTTGGTATCTCTGGGGGGTCAGGGGGGGTCCCTGACCCCCCCTTTGTCCCCACCCCCCCCCAGGCCGGCTCCTGTCCGGGGACCAGCGCGGGCGGATCCACCGGTGGGACCCCCACGAGGGGGGCTGGGCCGTGGACCAGAGACCCCTGCTGGGTCACCAGGGCAGCATCGAGGACCTGCAGTGGTCACCAACAGAGCCATCGGTCAGTGGGGTCATTGGGGGGTCAGTGGGGTCACTGCTGGGTCACCAGGGCAGCATCGAGGACCTGCAGTGGTCACCAACAGAGCCATCGGTCAGTGGGGTCACTGGGGTCACTGCGGGGTCATTGGGGTCATTGGGGTCACTGCTGGGTCACCAACAGAGCCATCGGTCAGTGGGGTCACTGAGGGGTCACTGGGGTCACTGGGGGGTCAGTGGGGTCACTGCTGGGTCACCAGGGCAGCATCGAGGACCTGCAGTGGTCACCAACAGAGCCATCGGTCAGTGGGGTCATTGGGGTCACTGGGGGGTCAGTGGGGTCACTGCTGGGTCACCAGGGCAGCATCGAGGACCTGCAGTGGTCACCAACAGAGCCATCGGTCAGTGGGGTCACTGGGGGGTCACTGGGGGGTCATTGGGGTCATTGGGGTCACTGCTGGGTCACCAACAGAGCCATCGGTCAGTGGGGTCACTGAGGGGTCACTGCGGGGTCATTGGGGTCATTGGGGTCACTGCTGGGTCACCAGGGCAGCATCGAGGACCTGCAGTGGTCACCAACAGAGCCATCGGTCAGTGGGGTCATTGGGGTCACTGGGGGGTCAGTGGGGTCACTGGGGGGTCATTGGGGTCACTGCTGGGTCACCAGGGCAGCATCGAGGACCTGCAGTGGTCACCAACAGAGCCATCGGTCAGTGGGGTCATTGGGGTCACTGGGGGGTCAGTGGGGTCACTGCTGGGTCACCAGGGCAGCATCGAGGACCTGCAGTGGTCACCAACAGAGCCATCGGTCAGTGGGGTCATTGGGGTCACTGGGGTCACTGGGGGGTCATTGGGGTCACTGCTGGGTCACCAGGGCAGCATCGAGGACCTGCAGTGGTCACCAACAGAGCCATCGGTCAGTGGGGTCATTGGGGTCACTGGGGGGTCATTGGGGTCACTGCTGGGTCACCAGGGCAGCATCGAGGACCTGCAGTGGTCACCAACAGAGCCATCGGTCAGTGGGGTCATTGGGGTCACTGGGGGGTCATTGGGGTCACTGCTGGGTCACCAGGGCAGCATCGAGGACCTGCAGTGGTCACCAACAGAGCCATCGGTCAGTGGGGTCATTGGGGTCACTGGGGGGTCATTGGGGTCATTGGGGTCACTGCTGGGTCACCAACAGAGCCATCGGTCAGTGGGGTCACTGGGGTCACTGCGGGGTCATTGGGGTCATTGGGGTCACTGCTGGGTCACCAGGGCAGCATCGAGGACCTGCAGTGGTCACCAACAGAGCCATCGGTCAGTGGGGTCATTGGGGTCATTGGGGGGTCATTGGGGTCACTGCTGGGTCACCAGGGCAGCATCGAGGACCTGCAGTGGTCACCAACAGAGCCATCGGTCAGTGGGGTCATTGGGGTCACTGGGGGGTCATTGGGGTCATTGGGGTCACTGCTGGGTCACCAACAGAGCCATCGGTCAGTGGGGTCATTGGGGTCACTGGGGGGTCATTGGGGTCAGTGGGGTCACTGCTGGGTCACCAACAGAGCCATCGGTCAGTGGGGTCATTGGGGTCACTGGGGGGTCATTGGGGTCATTGGGGTCACTGCTGGGTCACCAACAGAGCCATCGGTCAGTGGGGTCACTGAGGGGTCACTGGGGGGTCATTGGGGTCATTGGGGTCACTGCTGGGTCACCAGGGCAGCATCGAGGACCTGCAGTGGTCACCAACAGAGCCATCGGTCAGTGGGGTCACTGGGGGGTCACTGGGGTCACTGGGGGGTCATTGGGGTCACTGCTGGGTCACCAGGGCAGCATCGAGGACCTGCAGTGGTCACCAACAGAGCCATCGGTCAGTGGGGTCACTGAGGGGTCACTGGGGGGTCAGTGGGGTCACTGGGGGGTCATTGGGGTCACTGCTGGGTCACCAGGGCAGCATCGAGGACCTGCAGTGGTCACCAACAGAGCCATCGGTCAGTGGGGTCATTGGGGTCACTGGGGGGTCATTGGGGTCACTGCTGGGTCACCAGGGCAGCATCGAGGACCTGCAGTGGTCACCAACAGAGCCATCGGTCAGTGGGGTCATTGGGGTCACTGGGGGGGGTCATTGGGGTCACTGCTGGGTCACCAGGGCAGCATCGAGGACCTGCAGTGGTCACCAACAGAGCCATCGGTCAGTGGGGTCATTGGGGTCACTGGGGGGTCATTGGGGTCACTGCTGGGTCACCAGGGCAGCATCGAGGACCTGCAGTGGTCACCAACAGAGCCATCGGTCAGTGGGGTCACTGAGGGGTCACTGGGGGGTCAGTGGGGTCACTGGGGGGTCATTGGGGTCACTGCTGGGTCACCAGGGCAGCATCGAGGACCTGCAGTGGTCACCAACAGAGCCATCGGTCAGTGGGGTCACTGGGGTCACTGCGGGGTCATTGGGGTCACTGCTGGGTCACCAACAGAGCCATCGGTCAGTGGGGTCACTGAGGGGTCACTGGGGGGTCAGTGGGGTCAGTGGGGTCACTGCTGGGTCACCAGGGCAGCATCGAGGACCTGCAGTGGTCACCAACAGAGCCATCGGTCAGTGGGGTCACTGAGGGGTCACTGGGGGGTCAGTGGGGTCACTGCTGGGTCACCAGGGCAGCATCGAGGACCTGCAGTGGTCACCAACAGAGCCATCAGTCAGTGGGGTCACTGAGGGGTCACTGGGGGGTCACAGGGGTCACCAACAGAGCCATCAGTCAGTGGGGTCACTGGGAGGTCACTGGGGGGTCACTGGGGTCACCAACAGAGCCATCAGTCAGTGGGGTCACTGAGGGGTCACTGGGGGGTCACAAAGGTCACCAACAGAGCCATCAGTCAGTGGGGTCACTGAGGGGTCACTGGGGGGTCACAAAGGTCACCAACAGAGCCATCAGTCAGTGGGGTCACTGGGGGGTCACAGGGGTGTCACAGGGGTCACTGGAAGGTCATGGGGGGTCACAAGAGTCACCAATGGAGCCATTGGTCAGTGGGGTCACTGGGTGGTCACAGGGGTCATTGGAGGGTCACAGGGGTCACCAACAGAACCATCAGTCAATGGGGTCATTGGGGGGTCATTGGGGTCACCAATGGAGCCATTCGTCAGTTGGGTCACAGGGGGGTCACAGGGGTCACAGGGAGGTCACTGGGGGGTCACTGGGGGGTCATTGGGGTCACTGGGGGGTCATTGGGGGGTCACAGGGGTCACCAATGGAGCCATCGGTCAGTGGGGTCACTGGGGGGTCAGTGGGGTCACTGGGGTCACTGGGGGGTCAGTGGGGTCACTGCTGGGTCACCAGGGCAGCATCGAGGACCTGCAGTGGTCACCAACAGAGCCATCGGTCAGTGGGGTCACTGGGGGGTCACAGGGGTCACTGGGGGGTCATTGGGGTCACTGGGGGGTCAGTGGGGTCACTGGGGGGTCAGTGGGGTCACTGGGAGGTCATGGGGGGTCACAGGGGTCACCAACAGAGCCATCGGTCAGTGGGGTCACTGGGGGGTCACAGGGAGGTCACAGGGGTCACAGGGGTCACCCCTCCCCCCCAGGTGTTCATCTCCTGCTCCTCCGACTCCTCCCTGCGCGTTTGGGACGTTCGGGCCCCTCCCCCCCGCGCGTGTCAGCTGACCGTGGGCTCCGCCCACGACGGTGACGTCAACGTGATCACGTGGAGCCGGCGAGACCACGCGGCCCTGCTGAGCGGGGGGGACGATGGGACCCTCCGGCTCTGGGATCTCAGGAATATCAGGGTGAGAACCCCCAAAAAACACCCCAAAATCCCCCCCCAAACCCACCCAGGGACCCCTAAATTACCCCCCAAACCCACCCCTCAAATTCACCCCAAAATCCACCCCCAAACCCACCCAGGGACCCCTAAATTACCCCCCAAACCCACCCCTCAAATTCACCCCAAAATCCACCCCCAAACCCACCCAGGGACCCCTAAATTACCCCCCAAACCCACCCCTCAAATTCACCCCAAAATCCACCCCCAAACCCACCCCGAGACCCCCAAAATACCCCCCAAACCCACCCCCCAAATTCACCCCAAAATCCACCCCCAAACCCACCCCGGGACCCTCCGGCTCTGGGATCTCAGGAATATCAGGGTGAGAACCCCCAAAAAACACCCCAAAATCCACCCCCAAACCCACCCAGGGACCCCTAAATTACCCCCCAACCCACCCCTCAAATTCACCCCAAAATCCACCCCCAAACCCACCCAGGGACCCCTAAATTACCCCCCAACCCACCCCTCAAATTCACCCCAAAATCCACCCCCAAACACCCCCCGAGACCCCCAAAATACCCCCCAAACCCACCCCTCAAATTCACCCCAAAATCCACCCCCAAACACCCCCCGAGACCCCCAAATTAACCCAGGGACCCTCTGGCTTTTGGGATCTCAGGAATATCAGGGTAAGAACCCCAAAAAACACCCCAAAAAACCACCCTGAGACCCCCAAAATACCCCCCAAACCCACCCCCCAAATTCACCCCAAAATCCACCCCCAAACCCACCCCGGGACCCTCCGGCTCTGGGATCTCAGGAATATCCGGGTGAGAACCCCCCAAAAAACACCCCAAAATCCACCAAATTAACCCCCAAACCCACCCAGGGACCCCCAAAATACCCCCCAAACCCACCCCTCAAATTCACCCCAAAATCCAGCCCCAAACCCACCCAGGGACCCCTAAATTACCCCCCAACCCACCCCTCAAATTCACCCCAAAATCCACCCCCAAACACCCCCCGAGACCCCCAAAATACCCCCCAAACCCACCCCTCAAATTCACCCCAAAATCCACCCCCAAACACCCCCCGAGACCCCCAAATTCACCCCGGGACCCTCTGGCTTTTGGGATCTCAGGAATATCAGGGTAAGAACCCCAAAAAACACCCCAAAAAACCACCCTGAGACCCCCAAAATACCCCCCAAACCCACCCCTCAAATTCACCCCAAAATCCACCCCCAAACACCCTCTGAGACCCCCAAACTCTCCCCCAAACCCACCCCTCAAATTCACCCCAAAATCCACCCCTCAAATTCACCCCAAAATCCACACCCAAACACCCTCTGAGACCCCCAAACTCTCCCCCAAACCCCTTCCCCACTGATCCCCCTCCCCAATTCTCTCCCCCCAGGACTGATCCCCCTCCCCAATTCTCTGTTTTTCCCCCCCAGGGTGGCTCCCCGGTGGCCACGTTCAAGCAGCACCACAGACCCCCCAAACTGCCCCATAGACCCCTAAACACCCCCCAAATTCCACCCCCACTGATCCCCCTCCCCAAATCTCTGTTTCCCCCAGGACTGATCCCCCTCCCCAAATTCCACCCCCACTGATCCCCCTCCCCAAATCTCTGTTTTTCCCCCCCAGGGTGGCTCCCCCGTGGCCACGTTCAAGCAGCACCACAGACCCCCCAAATACCTCCCAAACACCCCCCAAACCCCTTCCCCACTGATCCCCCTCCCCAAATCTCTGCCCCTACTGATCCCCCTCCCCAAATCTCTGTTTCCCCCAGGACTGATCCCCCTCCCCAAATCTCTGTTTCCCCCAGGACTGATCCCCCTCCCCAAATCTCTGCCCCTACTGATCCCCCTCCCCAATTCTCTGTTTTTCCCCCCCAGGGTGGCTCCCCCGTGGCCACGTTCAAGCAGCACCACAGACCCCCCAAACTGCCCCATAGACCCCCCAGACCCCTTCCCCACTGATCCCCCTCCCCAAATCTCTGTTTTTCCCCCCCAGGGTGGCTCCCCCGTGGCCACGTTCAAGCAGCACCACAGACCCCCCAAACTGCCCCATAGACCCCTAAACACCCCCCAAATTCCACCCCCACTGATCCCCCTCCCCAATTCTCTGTTTTTCCCCCCCAGGGTGGCTCCCCCGTGGCCACGTTCAAGCAGCACCACAGACCCCCCAAATACCTCCCAAACACCCCCCAAACCCCTTCCCCACTGATCCCCCTCCCCAAATTCCACCCCCACTGATCCCCCTCCCCAAATCTCTGTTTTTCCCCCCCAGGGTGGCTCCCCCGTGGCCACGTTCAAGCAGCACCACAGACCCCCCAAACTGCCCCATAGACCCCCCAGACCCCTTCCCCACTGATCCCCCTCCCCAAATTTCTGTTTTTCCCCCCCAGGGTGGCTCCCCCGTGGCCACGTTCAAGCAGCACCGGGCCCCGGTGACATCGGTCGAGTGGCACCCCCGGGACAGCGGGGTCCTGGCGGCCGCCGGTGACGACCACCTGGTCACCCAGTGGGATTTGGGGGTCGAGAGGGACCCCCAGGCCGGGGAGGGGGAGGGGGAGGAGGGGGAGGGGCTGGGGGGGCTCCCCCCTCAGCTGCTCTTCCTGCACCAGGGGGAGAGGGAGGTGAAGGAGCTGCACTGGCACCCCCAGTGCCCGGGGCTGCTGCTCTGCACTGGGAGGGATGGGATAGCCGTGTTCAGGACCATCAGTGTGTGAGACCCCTCCCCAAATTAACACACAGACCCCTCCTCAAACACAGAGACCCCTCCCGAAACACAGAGACCCCTCCATAAACACAGACAGAGACCCCTCCCCAGTGCCCGGGGCTGCTGCTCTGCACTGGGAGGGATGGCATAGCCGTGTTCAGGACCATCAGTGTGTGAGACCCCTCCCCAAATTAACACAGAGACCCCTCCTCAAATAAATACACAGAGACCCCTCCATAAACACAGACAGAGACCCCTCCCCAGTGCCCGGGGCTGCTGCTCTGCACTGGGAGGGATGGCATAGCCGTGTTCAGGACCATCAGTGTGTGAGACCCCTCCCCAAATTAAATACAGGGACCCCTCCCCAAATTAAACACAGACCCCTCCCCAAATTAACACACAGACCCCTCCTCAAACACAGAGACCCCTCCCGAAACACAGAGACCCCTCCATAAACACAGACAGAGACCCCTCCCCAGTGCCCGGGGCTGCTGCTCTGTACTGGGAGGGATGGCATAGCCGTGTTCAGGACCATCAGTGTGTGAGACCCCTCCCCAAATTAACACACAGACCCCTCCTCAAATACAGAGACCCCTCCTCAAATAAATACACAGAGACCCCTCCATAAACACAGACAGAGACCCCTCCCCAGTGCCCGGGGCTGCTGCTCTGTACTGGGAGGGATGGGATAGCCGTGTTCAGGACCATCAGTGTGTGAGACCCCTCCCCAAATTAACACAGAGACCCCTCCTCAAATACAGAGACCCCTCCCGAAACACAGAGACCCCTCCATAAACACAGACAGAGACCCCTCCCCAGTGCCCGGGGCTGCTGCTCTGTACTGGGAGGGATGGGATAGCCGTGTTCAGGACCATCAGTGTGTGAGACCCCTCCCCAAATTAAATACAGGGACCCCTCCCCAAATTAAACACAGACCCCTTCTCAAATTAACACAGAGACCCCTCCTCAAATAAACACAGACAGAGACCCCTCCCCAGTGCCCGGGGCTGCTGCTCTGCACTGGGAGGGATGGCATAGCCGTGTTCAGGACCATCAGTGTGTGAGACCCCTCCCCAAATTAACACAGAGACCCCTCCCCAAATATACAGAGAGACCCTCCCCCAAATAAATACAGAGAGACACTCCGCCAATCAGAGGCCGCGGTTCGCTGAGTGACGGCTCGCTCAGCCAATGGGAGGGAGAGTAGGAAGAAAGGCCAATGAGCGGGCTGGAGGGCGTGTCGCCCCGCCTCTACACGTGATTGACAGCTGCGAGAGCCAATGGGAGAGCTGCGTAGGAACTGGGTATCATAAAAATTATTTTTGAATATTAATGAGAATTATTATTATTAATTATATATAAATACTCCATACGCGTCCTGCCTCGCCCTCCATGTGCCTCCTATACCTCAATTAACCCCATTGATGAGCCCCCACATTATTTATTTCCCCCCTCCTTTACCCCCCTAAAATCCCCCATTAATGTCATTAATTAACCCCCCAACCCGTTAATTACCGTCTGGGTCCTCCAGTACCACCGAGTTGCGCTGCCGGAGCGGCTCCTCCTCCCTCACAGGCCCTCAGGCCCCAGAGACCCCCCCAATATCCCCTCATGTCCCCAATATCTCCCTACTGCCCCCATCAATGCCTTTTAAATCCCTCCCCGTGCCCCCCATATCCCCCTCACAGCAATTAACCTCGTTAATTAGCCGTTAATTAATGCCCAAGTGTTAATTCCCGTCTGGGTCCTCCAGCACCACCGAGTTGCGCTGCCGGAGCGGCTCCTCCTCCCTCACCCCCTTGGTCCTCCGGCCCCTACCGAGACCCCCCCCCAAATATCCCCTCATGTCCCTCCAGTGCCCCTCAAATCCCTCCCCGTGCCCCCCATATTCCCCTCACAGCAATCAACCTCGTTAATTAGCCGTTAATTAACGTCCAATTCATTAATCACCGCCCGGGTCCTCCAGTACCACCGAGTTGCGCTGCCGGAGCGGCTCCTCCTCCCTCACCCGCTTGGTCCTCCGGCCCCTACCGAGACCCCCCCAAATATCCCCTCATGTCCCCAATATCCCTCCAATGCCCCCATCAATGCCTTTTAAATCCCTCCCCGTGCCCCCCATGTCCCACTCACATCAATTAACCGCGTTAATTAACGCCCAAGTGTTAATTACCGTCTGGGTCCTCCAGTACCATAGAGTTGCGCTGGCGGAGCGGCCCCCCCGTCTTTCCCATAACCCCCCGCGCGGCGCCGTTCCCGCCTCTTTCCTCTCCCCTCAGCGGCGCCGCCATGGTGGGTGCGGGGATGGAGGAAGAAGGGGGGTCCCAAAATCCGCCGCCATCCCCTCTCCTGAGGGGATCGGGGGGGTCTGAGGGGGTCGAGGGGACACCAGAAGGGTTGAGGGACATCGAGGGGGCGCTTTGGGGTTGAGGGGACAGCGGATGGGGGTGGGAGGGGAGGCGGCCCGTGCTGATTCCCCTCACGCCCGCCCGGACAGGGGATCGACATCCGCCACAACCGGGACCGCAAAGTGCGCAGGAAGGAGCCCAAGAGCCAGGATATTTATCTGCGGTTGCTGGTCAAGGTAAGGGGGGCGAAAAAAAAAAAAAAGGGGGGGAAAAAGGGGGTGCTGAACCCCCCCTTGGGGCGATCCCGATCCATCTTCCCCTTCCCCAGCTGTACCGGTTCCTGTCCCTGTTTGTGCCCCCATTTGTGTCCCAGTTGCTCCCAGTTCACCCCAGTTCATCCCACTCCAGCTGTACCGGTTCCTGTCCCTGTTTGTGCCCGCATTTGTGTCCCAGTTGCTCCCAGTTCATCCCAGTTCATCCCATTCCAGCTGTACCGGTTCCTGTCCCGCCGCACCAACGCCCCTTTCAACCGGGTTGTCCTCAAGAGACTCTTCATGAGCCGCACGAACCGACCCCCCCTCAGCCTCTCCCGCCTGGTGAGACCCCCGGGAGCGGTGGGAAAAACCCTGGGATTGTTGGAATAACCCTTGGGATAACCCCTGGGATTGTTGGGATAACCCTTGGGATTGTTGGGATAATTCTGGGATAATTCCTGGGATTGTTGGGATCACCCCTGGGATTGTTGGGATAACCCTGGGATAATTTCTGGAATTGTTGGGAAAACCCTTGGGATCATTGGGATAACTCCGGGATAACCCCTGGGATCACCCTTGGGATCATCGGGATCACCCCCAGGATCGTTGGGATCACCCCTGGGATTGTTGGGATAACTCTGGGATAACCCCTGGGATTGTTGGGATCACCCTTGGAATTGTTGGTATAACCTTGGGATTGTTGGGATCACCCTTGGGATTGTTGGGAAAACCCTTGGGATCTTTGGGATCAGCCCTGGGATCACCCCTGAGATTGTTGGGATAATTCTGGGATAATTTCTGGGATCGTTGGGATAACCCCTGGGATCATTTGGATCACCCCTGGGATTGTTGGGATAACCCTTGGGATTGTTGGGATAACTCTGGGATAACTCTTGGGATTGGTGGAATAAGTCTGGGATAACCCCTGGGATCACCCTGGGATTGTTGGAAAAACCCTGGGATGGTTGGGTTAACCCTTGGGATTGTTGGGATAGTTATGGGGTAACCTCTGGAATTATTGGGATCACCCCTGGATTGGTGGGATAACCCTGGAATATTCCCTGGGATTGTTGGGATCACCCTTGGGATTGTTGGGATAACTCTGGGATAACCGTTGGGATTGTTGGGATAACCCTGGGATAACCCTGGGATAACCCCGGGATAACCCTGGGATAACCCCGGGATAACCCCTGGGATTGTTGGGATAACTCTTGGATAACCCCTGGGATCACCCTGGGATCGTTGGGATAACTCTGGGATCACTCCTGGGATTGTTGGGATCACTCCTGGGATTGTTGGGATCGCTCCTGGGATTGTTGGGATCACCCTTGGGATTGTTGGGATAACCCTTGGGATTGTTGGGATAACCCTTGGGATTGTTGGGATAACCCTTGGGATTGTTGGGATCACCCCTGGGATTGTTGGGATAACCCCTGGGATTGTTGGGATCACCCCTGGGATTGTTGGGATCACTCCTGGGATTGTTGGGATAACCCTTGGGATTGTTGGGATCACTCCTGGATTGTTGGGATAACCCCTGGGATTGTTGGGATCACTCCTGGATTGTTGGGATAACCCCTGGGATTGTTGGGATCAGCCCTGGATTGTTGGGATAACCCCTGGGATTGTTGGGATCACTCCTGGGATTGTTGGGATCACTCCTGGGATTGTTGGGATCACCCCTGGGATTGTTGGGATCACCCCTGGGATTGTTGGGATAACCGCTGGGATTGTTGAGATCACCCCTGGGATTGTTGGGATCACCCCTGGGATTGTTGGGATAACCCCTGGGATTGTTGGGATCACCCCTGGGATTGTTGGGATAACCCCTGGATTGTTGGGATCACCCCTGGGATTGTTGGGATAACCCTTGGGATTGTTGGGATAACCCTTGGGATTGTTGGGATCACCCCTGGGATTGTTGGGATAACCCCTGGATTGTTGGGATCACCCCAGGATTGTTGGGATCACCCCTGGGATTGGTGGGATAACCCTTGGGATTGTTGGGATAACCCTTGGGATTGTTGGGATCACCCCTGGGATTGTTGGGATCACCCCTGGGATTGTTGGGATCACCCCAGGATTGTTGGGATCACTCCTGGGATTGTTGGGATCACCCCTGGGATTGTTGGGATCACCCCTGGGATTGTTGGGATAACCCCTGGATTGTTGGGATCACCCCAGGATTGTTGGGATCACCCCTGGGATTGTTGGGATAACCCTTGGGATTGTTGGGATAACCCTTGGGATTGTTGGGATCACCCCTGGGATTGTTGGGATCACCCCTGGGATTGTTGGGATCACCCCTGGATTGTTGGGATAACCCCTGGGATTGTTGGGATAACCCCTGGGATTGGTGGGATAACCCCTGGGATTGTTGGGATCACCCCTGGATTGTTGGGATCACCCCTGGGATTGTTGGGATCACTCCTGGGATTGTTGGGATCACTCCTGGGATTGTTGGGATCACCCTTGGGATTGTTGGGATCACCCCTGGGATTGTTGGGATAACCCCTGGATTGTTGGGATCACCCCTGGATTGTTGGGATCACCCCTGGATTGTTGGGATCACCCCAGGATTGTTGGGATCACCCCTGGGATTGGTGGGATAACCCTTGGGATTGTTGGGATAACCCTTGGGATTGTTGGGATCACCCCTGGGATTGTTGGGATCACCCCTGGGATTGTTGGGATAACCCCTGGGATTGTTGGGATAACCCCTGGGATTGGTGGGATAACCCTTGGGATTGTTGGGATAACCCTTGGGATTGTTGGGATCACCCCAGGATTGTTGGGATCACCCCTGGGATTGTTGGGATCGCTCCTGGGATTGTTGGGATCACCCTTGGGATTGTTGGGATCACTCCTGGGATTGTTGGGATCACCCCTGGGATTGTTGGGATCACCCCAGGATTGTTGGGATCACCCCTGGGATTGTTGGGATCACCCCTGGATTGTTGGGATCACCCCTGGGATTGTTGGGATCACCCCTGGATTGTTGGGATCACCCCAGGATTGTTGGGATCACCCCTGGGATTGGTGGGATAACCCTTGGGATTGTTGGGATCACCCCTGGGATTGTTGGGATCACCCCTGGGATTGTTGGGATAACCCCTGGGATTGTTGGGATCACCCCTGGGATTGTTGGGATCACCCCTGGGATTGTTGGGATCACCCCTGGGATTGGTGGGATAACCCCTGGATTGTTGGGATCACCCCTGGGATTGTTGGGATCACTCCTGGGATTGTTGGGATAACCCCTGGATTGTTGGGATCACCCCTGGGATTGTTGGGATAACCCTTGGGATTGTTGGGATAACCCTTGGGATTGTTGGGATAACCGCTGGGATTGTTGAGATCATCCCTGGATTGTTGGGATCACCCTTGGGATTGTTGGGATAACCCCTGGGATTGTTGGGATAACCCTTGGGATTGTTGGGATCACCCCAGAATTGTTGGGATCACCCCTGGGATTGTTGGGATAACCCGGGAATAGTCCCTGGGATCATTGGGATAATTCTGGGATAACCCTTGGGATCTTTGGGATCACCCCTGGGATTGGTGGGATAACCCTTGGGATTGTTGGGATAACTCTTGGGATTGTTGGGATAACTCTGGGATAACCCCTGGGATTGTTGGGATCATCCCTGGATTGTTGGGATCACCCTTGGGATTGTTGGGATAACCCCTGGGATTGTTGGGATAACCCTTGGGATTGTTGGGATCACCCCAGAATTGTTGGGATAACCCCTGGATTGTTGGGATCACCCCTGGGATTGTTGGGATCACCCCTGGGATTGTTGGGATCACCCCAGAATTGTTGGGATCACCCCTGGGATTGTTGGGATCACCCCTGGATTGTTGGGATCACCCCTGGGATTGTTGGGATCACCCCTGGGATTGGTGGGATAACCCTTGGGATTGTTGGGATAACCCTTGGGATCGTTGGCATAACCCTTGGGATCTTTGGGATCACCCCTGGGATTGTTGGGATAACCCGGGAATAGTCCCTGGGATCATTGGGATAATTCTGGGATAACCCTTGGGATCTTTGGGATCACCCCTGGGATTGGTGGGATAACCCTTGGGATTGTTGGGATAACTCTTGGGATTGTTGGGATAACCCTTGGGATCTTTGGGATCACCCGTGGGATTGGTGGGATAATCCTGGGATAATTTTTGGGATTGTTGGGATCACCCTTGGGATTGTTGGGATAACTCTGGGATCACCCCTATTTTTGGGGTCTCCCCTGTTCTTTAGAAGTCCCTCCCTTTTTTGGGGCCTCCCCCCCTTTTTTGGGGTCTCCTCTATTTTTTGTGATTTCCCCCCCCTATTTTTAGGGTCCCCCCCATTTTTTAGGGTCTCTCCCCCCCTTTTTTGGGGTCTCCTCCCTTTTTTGGGGTCCCCCCTGTTCTTTAGAAGTTTCCCTCTTTTTGGGGTCTCTCCCCCCCTTTTTTGAGGTCCCTCCCATTTTTTAGGATCTCCCCCTGGTTTTTGGGGTCCCCCCTATTCTTTAGAACTCCCCCCCTTTTTTGGGGTCTCTCTCCCCTTTTTTGGGGTCTCCCCCCTATTTTTGGGGTCCTCCCTATTTAAAAGGCCCCCCCTATTTTTGGGGTCTCCCCCTTTTTAGGGGATTATTTTAGAACCCCTTCTTATTTTTTCAACATCCCCCCCATTTCCCACTTCCCCCACCCTCCCACCCCCCCTAATAAATCTTTGGGGTCTCCCTCACCCCAAAATTCCCCTTTTTTTCCCCAGATCCGGATGATGAAGAAGCCGGGCCGGGCTGACCGCACGGCCGTGGTGGTGGGGACGGTGACGGACGACGTTCGCATCCAGGACGTGCCCAAACTCAAGGTTTTTGGGGTCTTTTTGGTCTTTTTATGTTTTTTTTCATGTTTTTTGGGGTCTCAAAATCCTAAATCCTCTTTTTTTGGGGTTTTTTCCCCCAAGCTCTGCGCCCTGAGGGTCACTCGGGGGGCTCGGACGAGGATCCTGCGGGCGGGGGGCTCCATCCTGACCTTCGATCAGCTGGCCATGGCCACGCCCAAGGGCAAGGGCACCGTCCTCTTGTCAGGTGGGTGAAGCCCCCAGACCCAAAATAACCCCATAAATCCCCCCTGAGACCCCCAGACCCCCCTGAGACCCCAAAACTCACCCAGACCCCAAATACACCCTAAAAACCCCAACCCCACCCAAATCCCACCTGGCCACGCCCAAGGGCAAGGGCACCGTTCTGCTCTCAGGTGAGTGAAGCCCCCAGACCCAAAATAACCCCATAAAACACTCCTGAGACTCCCAGACCCACCCAGGACCCCAAAACCCACCCAGACCCCAAAAATCCCCTAAAAGCTCCAAACTCACCCAAACCCCCCTGGCCACGCCCAAGGGCAAGGGCACCGCCCTCTTGTCAGGTGGGTGAAGCCCCCAGACCCAAAATAATCCTATAAAACACCCCTGAGACCCCCAGACCTCCCTGAGACCCCAAAACCCACCCAGACCCTAAATAACCCTAAATACACCCTATAAACCCCAATCCCCCCTGGCCACGCCCAAGGGCAAGGGCACCGCCCTCTTGTCAGGTGGGTGAAGCCCCCAGACCCAAAATAACCCCATAAATCCCCCCTGAGACCCCCAGACCCACCCAGGACCCCAAAACCCCCCTGGGATCACCCAGACCCCAAATATCCCCAAACCCACCCAGACCCCCCAAACACTTTCAGGGACCCCAAAAATCCCCTCAGGGACCCCCAAACCCCCTCCAGGACCCCCCAAATCCCGTCAAGGACCCCCCAAATCCCCCCCAGGACCCCCCAAACCCCCTCAGGACCCCCCAAATTCCCCCCAAAACCCCCCAAGGACCCCCCAGGACCCCCCAAACCCCCCCCAAGGACCCCCCAAATCCCCTGTGTGACCCCCCCCAATTTCTGGGGTGCCCCTCCAGGACCCCCCAAACCCCATCCAGGACCCCCCAATTCCCCCCCAAATCCCCCAAACCCCCCCAAATCCCCCCCAGGACCCCCCAAATCCCCTCAAGGACCCCCCAAATCCCCCCAAACCCCCCCAGAACCCCCCAATTCCCCCCCAAACCCCCCCAAATCCCCCCCAGGACCCCCCAAATCCCCTCAAGGACCCCCCAAATCCCCCCAAACCCCCCCAGGACCCCCAATTCCCCCCCAAATCCCCCCAAATCCCCCCAAGGACCCCCCAAATCCCCCTCAGGACCCCCGAAAATTCCCAATCCCCCCAAACCCCCCCAAATCCCCCCCAGGACCCCCCAACCCCCCTCAGGACCCCCCAAATTCCCCCCAAAACCCCCCAAGGACCCCCCAAACCCCCCAAATCCCCCAAATTTTCTCTCTGACCCCCCAAATTTTGGGGTGCCCCCCAAACTTTTGGAGTCTTCCCCCCAAATCCCCCCCAAACCCCCCCAAATTTTTTGGGTCCCCCCCAAACCCCCCCAGGACCCCCCAAAATCCCCCTCAAATCCCCCAGGATCCCCCAAATTCTCTCTCTGACCTCCCCAATTTTTGGGGTGCCCCCCAGGACCCCCCAAATCCCCTCAGGGACCCTCTAAACCCCCCCAAACCCCCTCTCTGACCCCCCCCAAATTTTGGGGTGCCCCCCAGGACCCCGCAAGGCTCGCGAGGTTTATCGGCACTTCGGGAAAGCCCCCGGGACCCCCCACAGCCACACCAAGTGAGACTGGGGGGGTTTGGGGGGAAATTGGGGGGATTTGGGAATTTTGGGGGGATTTGGGAATTTTGAGGGGAAAATATGGAATTTTGGGGGGAAAATATGGAATTTTGAGGGGAAAATATGGAATTTTGGGGGGGATTTTGGGGGATTCAGGGGGGGATTTGGGGGGTCCTGGGGGGAATTTGGGGGGGAAATTGGGAATTTTGGGGGGAAATTGGGAATTTTGGGGGGAAAATATGGAATTTTAAAAATTTTGGGGGGAAATTGGGAATTTTGGGGGGGGTTTGGGGGGTCCTGGGGGAAATTTGGGAATTTAGGGGGTCCTGGGGGGGATTTGGGGGGGTCTTGAAGGAGATTTTTGGGGGAAATTGGGAATTTTGGGGGGAAAATATGGAATTTTGGGGGGAATTTGAGAATTTTGGAGGGAAATTGGGAAATTTTGGGGGAAATTGGGAATTTTGGGGGGAAATTGGGAATTTTGGGGGTCTTGGAGGGGATTTGGGGGGGAAATTGGGGAGTTTTTGGGGAGGATTTGGGGGGTCCTGGGGGGATTTTGGGGGGTCCTGGAGGGGGGGGGATTTAGGGGGGATTTGGGGGGAAATTGGGAATTTTGGGGGGAAAATATGGAATTTTGGGGGGAAATTGGGAATTTTAGAGGGAAATTGGGAATTTTGGGGGGCTCTGGAGGGGATTTGGGGGGGATTTTGGGGGATCCTGGGGGGATTTTGGGGGGGTCCTGGGGGGGATTTGAGGGGTGGATTTAAATTTGGGGGGGATTTGGGGGGGTCCTGAAGGGATTTTGGGGGGTCCTGGGGGGTTTTGGGGTGTCCTGGAGGGGGATTTGGGAATTTTGGGGGGAAATTGGGAACTTTGGGGGGAATATGGGAATTTGGGGAGGGAAATTGGGAATTTGTGGGGGAACATAGGGAATTTGGGGGGATTTGGGGGGGTTTGGGGGTCCTGGGGGGGAATTTTGGGGGGATTTGGGGGGGAAATTGGAAAATTTGGGTGGAAAATATGGGAATTTTGGGGGGAAATTGGAATTTGGGGGGGTCCTGGGGGGGGGTTGGGAGGTCCTGGGGGGGATTTAGGGGGAATTTTGGGGGGAAATTGGGAATTTTGGGGGGGAGATTAGGAATTTTGGGGGAAAATGGGGAATTTAGGGGGTATATTGGGAATTTTGGGGGGGTCCAGGGGGGATTGGGAATTTTGGGGGTTCCTTAAGGGGATTTTGGGGGTCCTGGGAGTTTTTTGGGGGGTCTTGGGGGGATTTGAGGGGAGATTGGGAATTTTGGGGGGTCCTGGGGGGATTTGGGGGGGTTTTGGGGGGTTTTTGGGGTGATTTTGGGGGTCCTGACCCCCCTTTTTTCCCCCCCCCCCCCAGACCCCCCATTTTTTGGGTATCCCTGTGGGGTTTTGGGGGGTCCCTTTGGGTCAGGGGGTTTTGGGGGGGTTTTAGGGGGATTTGGGGGGTCCCTGTGGGGTTTTGGGGGGTCCCTGGGGGAATTTGAGGGGGGTTTTGGGGGGGGATTTGGGGGTTCCTGAGGGGGGATTTTGGGGGGGTCCTGGAGGGGATTTTGGGGTGGAAATTGGGAATTTTGGGGGGGTCCTGGAGGGGATTTGGGGGGAATTTTGGGGGTCCTAGGGGGGTTTGAGGGGGAAATTCAAATTTGGGGGGGGGTTTTTGGGGGTCCTGGGAAGGATTTGGGGGGGTTTTGGGTTAGTTTTGGGGGTCCTGACCCCCCTTTTTTGCCCCCCAGACCCAACATTTTGGGGTATCCCTGTGGGGTTTTTGGGGGGGGTTTTGGGGGGTCCTTTTGGGGTTTTGGGGGTCCCTTTGGGGTTTTTGGGGGTCCCTTTGGGTCAGGGGATTTGGGGGGTCCTGGGGGATTTGGGGGGGTTTTGGGGGTCCTGGGGGTGATTTTGGGGGTCCTGACCCCCCTTTTTTTGCCCCCCCCAGACCCTACATTTTTAGGTATCCCTTTGGGTTTTGGGGGTCCTTTTGGGGTTTTGGGGGTCCTTTGGGGGTTTTGGGGGTCCTTTGGGTCAGGGGATTTGGGGGGTCCCTGGGGGATTTGGGGGGGGTTTTGGGGGTCCTGGGGGTGATTTTGGGGGTCCTGACCCCCCTTTTTTGCCCCCCCCAGACCCTACATTTTTAGGTATCCCTTTGGGGTTTTGGGGGGGTCCTTTGGGGTTTTGGGGGGTCCCTTTGGGTCAGGGGGATTTGGGGGTCCTGGGGGGATTTGGGGGGGTTTTGGGGGGTCCTGAGGAAGATTTTTGGGGGTCCTGAGACCCCCCTGACCCCCCTTTTTCCCCTCCCCCAGACCCTACGTGCGCTCCAAGGGCCGGAAGTTCGAGCTGGGCGCGAGGCGAAGGGCCAGCAGGGGCTACAAGAACTGAGACCCCTCCCCAAATTATGGGGTCAAGGGGGGGTTTGGACCCCCCCCCAAATCGATCTGGGGGTGGAGACCCCCCCCGAATAATTTGGGGGTGGGAGACCCCCCCTCAAAATGAGAAATGGTGTCGGAGTGTCCTTGGAGACCCCTAAAAAAGTCCCAAAAATCACTTGAGACCCCCCCCAAAATCACCCAAGACCCCAAACACCCCCCAAAAAAACACCCAAGACCCCCAAACACCCCCAAAAATCACTTGGAGACCCCCAACCCCCCCCCCAAAATCACCCTGAGACCCCCTAAAATCCACCCTGAGACCCCCAAAGCCCCCCCCAAAAATCACCCAAAAGCCCCCCACGACCCCACAACCCCCCCTAAAAAAATCACCTGAGACCCCAAAAAAGCCCCCAAGACCCCCCAAATCCCCCCCAAAAACCCCCCAAGACCCCCCCCAAAAATCACCGAGACCCCCAAAGCCCCCACCCCAAATCCACCAAGCCCCTCCCCCCACCCCAAAGACCCCTCCCCCCCCTCCCCCCCCCCCAAAAAAAAACCCACTCGACTCTCGGGGTGGGGGAGGGGAAATTCTCTTTATGACCCCTCCCCCTTCCCCCCCCCTCCCCCCCTCCCTCCCTCCCCCTTCCCCTTCCCCGAAATTTTTGGGGACCTTTTTGAGGATTTTGGGGACCCCCAAAAGGTGAATTTTTTTTATTATTATTTTTTGGTATTTTTTGAGGGTTTTTTTGGTGTTTTTTTGGTGGTTTTTGGTGGGGTTTTTTTGTTTTTTTTTTGGGTTTTGTTTTTTTTTTTTTTTTTTTGTGGTTTTTGGTGGTTTTTTTAGGGGGATTTTTTTGTGGTTTTTGGGGGGTTTTTTGTGGTGGTTTTTTCTGTGGTTTTTTTGGTGGTTTTTGGGGTTTTTTTGGGGGGGTTTTTGTGTTTTTGGGGGTTTTTTTTGGTGTTTTTTGGGGGTTTTGGGGGGGTTTTTTTGGTGTTTTTTGGGTTTTTGTTGGGTTTTTTTGTTGGGTTTTTTTGGTTTTTTTTTTTGGGGGGGGTCCCGAGTTTTTGGGGACGTTTTTGAGGATTTTGGGGACCCCCAAAAGGTGAGTTTTTGTTTGTTTGTTTGGGGTTTTTTCTGGTTTTTTTTTTTGTTGGTTTTTTTTTGAGAGGTCTCTTATTTTTTTGAGGACCTTTCTGAGGATTTTGGGGACCCCCAAAAGTTGATTTTTTGGGGATTTTTTTGTGGGTTTTTTTTGGGAGAGTCCCTATTTTTAGGGACCTTTCTGAGGTTTCTGGGACCCCCAAAAGTTGATTTATTTGGGGGGGGTCCCTATATTTTAGGGACCTTTTTGAGTATTTTTTTGGACCTTTTTGATGTTTCGGGACCCCCAAAAGTCGATTTTTTGGGGGTTTTTTTTAGGATTTTTGGGGAGTTTTTTTTTTGGGGGGGGGTCCTATTTTTGGAGAATTATGGGCCCCCAAAAATTGATTTTTTTTTTTTTGGGGGGTTTCTTATTTTTGGAGATCTTTTGAGGACCTTTTTGAGGTTTTTGGGGACCCCAAAAGTCGATTTTTTGGGCTTTTTTTTAAGGGTTTTTTGGGGGGGAGTCCCTATTTTTGAGATTTTTGGGACCCCCAAAACTGATTTTTTTTGGGAGGGGGGGGTCCCTTATTTTTTGAGGATCTTTTTGACGATTTTGGGGACCTTTTTGAGGTTTTTTTAGGACCTTTTTGATGTTTGAGGACCCCCAAAAGTCAATTTTGGGTTTTTTTTAGGTTTTTTTTTTCCTGTTTTTTCTTTGAGGGTGGTTTCCTATTTTTAGAGGATTTTGGGGACCCCCAAAACTTGATTTTTTTTTTTGGGGGGGGTTTCTTATTTTTTGAGGACCCTTTTGAGATTTTTTAGGACCTTTTTGATGTTTTGGAACCCCCAAAAGTCAATTTTTTAAAGTTTTTTTAGGTTTTTTTCCTGTTTTTTCTTTGAGGGAGTTCCTATTTTAGTTTCCTATTTTTAGAGGTTTTTTGGGACCCCCAGAGTTGTGTTTTTTTTGGGGGGAGGTCCCTATTTTTCAGGGACCTTTTTGAGATTTTTTAGGACCTTTTTGATGTTTTCGGAACCCCCAAAAATCGATTTTTTGGGGTTTTTTTTTAGTTTTTTTTTTTCCTGTTTTTTTGGGGGGGGGTCTCTATTTTTTGGGGGAAGTTTCTGAGGATTTTTGGGGACCCCCAAAAGTGATTTTTTTTTGGGGGGGGTCCCTATTTCTTGGGCTCGTACTGGATGAGGCGCATGATGGCGTCGTTCTTCATCACCCCGTCGATGAACTCCCCCTCGGCCAACTTGTCTGGGGGGGGAAAAAGGGGAAAAAAGGGGAAAAAAGGGGAAAAAGGGGGGGTCAGGGGGTCCCCAAATTCGGGGAGGGGTCCCCGAAATAAGGGGGGGGTCCCCAAATTAAGGGGGATTCCCCTGACCCCCCAAATCCCCCAAAATCCCCCTTAAATCCACCACGAAATCACAAAAATCCCCCCAAAATCCCCCTTAAATCCCCCCAAAATCCCAAAAAATCCACCCCAAAATCACAAAAATCCCCCCAAAATCCCCCTTTAATCCACCCCAAAAATCACAAATCCACCCCAAAATCCCCCCAAAAATCCCCCCCAAAATCCCCTAATTTGGGGACCCCCCAAAATCCCCCCTAAATCCAAAAACCCCCCTTAAATCAACCCCCAAAATCCAAATATCCACCCCAAAATCCACCCCAAAATCCCCCTTAAATCCACCCCAAAATCCCAAAAAAAATCCACCCCAAAATCACCCCAAAATCCCAAAAAATCCACCCCAAAATCACCCCAAAATCCCCCTTAAATCCATCTCAAAATCCCCAAAATCACCCCAAAATCCCAAAAAAACCCCCCCAAAATCCCAAAAAATCCACCCCTAAATCCCAAAAATCACCCCAAAATCCACCCAAAATCCACCCCAAATCCCAAAAAATCCACCCCTAAATCCCAAAAATCCCCCCCAAAATCCCTCCCCCCACTCTGGGACCCTCCCCTTATTTCGGGGACCCCCGCCCCGAATTTGGGGGGAAATTTGGGGTGGATTTTGGGGGATTTGGGGTAATTTGGGGGAGTTTTGGGTCATTTCGAGGGGGTTTGGGGTCGTTTCGAGGGGATTTGGGGTCATTTCAAGGGGATTTGGGGTCGTTTGGGGGAGTTTTGGGGTCATTTCGAGGGGATTTGGGGTCGTTTCGAGGTGCAGATTTTTTGGGGGGGTCTGGGGGGGTTTGGGGGATTTTGAGGGGGATTTGGGGTAATTTGGGAGTTTTGGGGTCGTTTAGGGGGGATTTGGGGTCATTTTGAGGGGATTTGGGGTCATTTCAAGGGGATTTGGGTCATTTCAAGGGGGGTTTGGGGTCATTTTGAGGGGATTTGGGGTCATTTCGAGGTGCAGATTTTTTGGGGGGGTCTGGGGGATTTGGGGGATTTTTGTGGGGGATTTGGGGGATTTTTGGGGGAGATCTGGGGGGGTTTGGGGGGATTTGGAGGGGCGATTTGGGGTTGGATTTTGGGGGGTTTGGGGAGTTTTGGGGTCATTTCAAGGGGATTTGGGGTCGTTTGGAGGTGCAGATTTTTTGGGGGGGATCTGGGGGGATTTGGGGGATTTTGGGAAGGATTTTGGGGGATTTTGGGGGGGGATTTTTGGGGGGGATTTGGGTTGGATTTTGGGGGATTTGTGAATTGGGGGGAGTTTTGGGGTCATTTTGAGGGGATTTGGGGTCATTTCGAGGGGTTTGGGGTCATTTCGAGGTGCAGATTTTTTGGGGGGTCTGGGGGGGGATTTGGGGGATTTTTGGGGGGGATTTGGGGGGTCAGGGGGGGATTTGGGTTTAGATTTTGGGGGATTTGGGGTAATTTGGGGGAGTTTTGGGGTCATTTTGAGGGGATTTGGGGTCATTTCGAGGGGGTTTGGGGTCATTTCGAGGTGCAGATTTTTTTGGGGGGGGGGCTCTGGGGGGATTTGGGGGATTTTTGGGGGATTTAGGGGAGGTTGGGGAGGGATTAGGGGTGGATTTTGGGGTATTTGGGGTAATTTGGGAGCATTTTGGGGTCATTTGGGGGAGTTTTGGGGTCATTTCGAGGGAGTTTGGGGTCATTTCGAGGGATTTGGGGTCGTTTGGAGGTGCAGTTTTTTTGGGGGGGATTTGGGGGGATTTTTGGGGGTCTTGGGGGGGAATTCTCACCGTTTTCCCCCTTCTTGAAGTAGGCCCAGAGTTTGTCTGCCCGTTTTTGGGGGGTGTTCTCGTCCTCCGGGAGCGTTTTCTGCTCCTCCGGGGGATCATCTTGAAAATCGCCTGGAAAAGGGGGGAAAAATGACCCCAAAATCCCATCAGGGGGGCCCTAAATCCCCCTGGATACCCCAAAAATGGATTTAGGGGGTCCTAAAACCCCCTGGAAATCCCAAAAACGGATTTAGGGGGTCCCAAAACCCCCTGGGGGAGCCCAAAAATGGACTGGGAGGGACCTAAAAATGGATTTGGGGGGTCCCAAAATCCCCCCGGAGAACCCAAAAATGGATTTGGGGGATCCCAAAACCCCCTGGAGACCCCAAAATCCCATCAGGGGGGATCCTAAAAACCCCCTGGAAATCCCAAAAATGGATTTAGGGGGTCCCAAAACCCCCTGGAGACCCTAAAAATGGATTTAGGGGGTCCCAAAACATCCCCAGGGACCCCAAAATCCCATCAGGGGGGTCCTAAAACCCCCTGGAAATCCCAAAAATGGATTTGGGGGGTCCCAAAATCCCCAGGGGACCCCAAAAATGGACTGGGAGGGCCCTAAAAATGGATTTGGGGGGTCCCAAAACCCTCCCAGGGACCCCAAAATCCCATCGGGGGGGGTCCTAAAAACCCCTGGAGACCCCAAAATCCCATCGGGGGGTCCCTAAAAACCCCTGGAAATCCCAAAAATGGATTTAGGGTATCCCAAAGCCCCCTGGAAATCCCAAAAACGGATTTGGAGTTTCCCAAAATCCCCCTGGAAATCCCAAAAAACGGATTTAGGGGGTCCCAAAACCCCCCTGGAGATCCCAAAATCCCATCAGGGGGCCCAAAACCCCCCTGGAAATCCCAAAAATGGATTTGGGGGGCCCAAAACCCCCTGGAAATCCCAAAAATGGATTTGGAGTTTCCCAAAAACCCCCTGGAAATCCCAAAAATTGATTTGGGGGGTCCTAAAACCCCCTGGAAACCCCAAAAATGGATTTGGGGGGTCCTAAAACCCCCTGGAAACCCCAAAAATGGATTTGGGGGGTCCTAAAACCCCCCCCCTGGAGACCCCAAAAAAGGGTCGGGGACCCCAAAAATGGGTCTGGGGGGCCCCAAAACCCCCCGAGGGACCCCCCAAAAAGGGCCTGGGGGGGATGGGGGGTGATGATCTCCAGCACCTCCCACCCCAATCCCACCCCAAAATCCCCATTTTTCACCCCAAAATCCCCGTTTTTCACCCCAAAATTCCTTTTTCACCCCCAAATTCTTACCCTGATGATCTCCAGCACCTCCCACCCCAAAATCCCCGTTTTTCACCCCAAATTGCCCCCAAACTCACTGTGATGATCTCCAGCACCTCCCCCTTGCTGATCCCACCATTCCTACCCCATTTCCCACCCCAAAATCCCCGTTTTTCACCCCGAAATTCCCATTTTTCACCCCAAATTCTTACTGTGATGATCTCCAGCACCTCCCACCCCCAAAATCCCCGTTTTTCACCCCAAAACCCCCGTTTTTCCCCCCCAAAACTCTCACTGTGATGATCTCCAGCACCTCCCCCATTCTGATCTCACCGTTCCTGTCCCAAAATCCCCGTTTTTCACCCCAAAATCCCCGTTTTTCACCCCAAAATCCCCGTTTTTCACCCCAAACCCCAAAATTGCCATTTTTAACCCCAAAATTCTCACCGTGATGATCTCCAGCACCTCCCCCTTGCTGATCTCGCCGTTCCTGTCCCAAAATCCCCGTTTTTCACGCCAAACCCCCAAAATCCCCGTTTTTCACCCCAAACCCCAAATCCCCGTTTTTCACCCCAAAATCGCCGTTTTTCACCCAAAACCCCCCAAACCCCTCACCGTGATGATCTCCAGCACCTCCCCCTTGCTGATCTCGCCGTTCCTGTCCACGTCGAAGAGCGAGAAGGCCCCAAACCCACCCAAAACCCCCGTTTTTCACCCCAAACCCCAAAGTTGCCATTTTTCACCAAAATCCCCATTTTTCCCCCCAAACCCCTCACCGTGATGATCTCCAGCACCTCCCCCTTGCTGATCTCGCCGTTCCTGTCCACGTCGAAGAGCGAGAAGGCCCCAAACCCACCCAAAATCCCCGTTTTTCACCCCAAACACCCAAAGTTGCCGTTTTTCTCCCCAAACCCCAAAATCCCCATTTTTCCCCCCAAACCCCTCACCGTGATGATCTCCAGCACCTCCCCCTTGCTGATCTCGCCGTTCCTGTCCACGTCGAAGAGCGAGAAGGCCCCAAACCCACCCAAAACCCCCGTTTTTCACCCCAAACCCCAAAGTTGTCATTTTTCCCCAAAATCCCCATTTTTCCCCCCAAACCCCTCACCGTGATGATCTCCAGCACCTCCCCCTTGCTGATCTCGCCGTTCCTGTCCACGTCGAAGAGCGAGAAGGCCCCAAACCCACCCAAAACCCCCGTTTTTCACCCCAAACACCCAAAGTTGCCATTTTTCTCCCCAAACCCCAAAATCCCCATTTTTCCCCCCAAACCCCTCACCGTGATGATCTCCAGCACCTCCCCCTTGCTGATCTCGCCGTTCCTGTCCACGTCGAAGAGCGAGAAGGCCCAAACCCACCCAAAATCCCCGTTTTTCACCCCAAACCCTCGTTTTTCACCCCAAACACCCAAAGTTGTCATTTTTCCCCAAAATCCCCATTTTTCCCCCCAAACCCCTCACCGTGATGATCTCCAGCACCTCCCCCTTGCTGATCTCGCCGTTCCTGTCCACGTCGAAGAGCGAGAAGGCCCACTCGAGCTTCAGGTGGGTCTTTCCGGACGAGGTGAGGTGCAGGGCGATGATGTACTCCCGGAAGTCCAGCGTGCCGTCGTCGTTGGTGTCGAAGCTGCGGAAGACGTGGCGGGCGTAGCCCTGGGGGTCGGAGTTGGGGAAGAAGTTGCCGTAGATCTTCTCGAACTCGGCGCGGGAGATGCGGCCGTCGGGGCACTGCTTCTGGAAGCTCTCGTACCAGCGGCACAGCTCGTCCTCCGAGTACCTCGTGCTGGCCTTCAGGTCCTCCAGCACCTCCCGCGACAGCGCCCCGCTCTTGGCGTTGCCCATGGCGGGAGGAGGAGGCTGGAAACGAGAAAAATGGGGAAAATGATTCAAAAATTGAGGAGGAAATCGAAATCGGGAGGAGGAGGAACTTGGCAGGGGGGAAAATGTGGAAAAAATGGTTCAATAATTGAAGAGGAACCCAAAATCTGGAGGAGGAAAAAGGTCCCAGAACCCAAAAGGAGGAGGAGGCTGAGAGGGACAGGAAGGACAAAAATGGTTCAAAAATTCAAGGGGAACCCAAAATCAGGAGGAGGAAGAAGGTCCCAGAACCCAAAATGAGGTGGAAGAAGAAGAGGAAGGTTCTGGATAAAGAGAAGATCCCAGAGCCCAAAATGAGGAGGAGGAGGAAGAGGAGGAAGAAGAAGAAGGTTCTGGACAAGGAGAAGGTCCCAGAACCCAAAATGAGGAGGAGGAGGAGGAAGAAGAAGAGGAGGAAGAAGAGGAAGGTTCTGGACAAGGAGAAGGTCCCAGAACCCAAAATGAGGAGGAGGAGGAAGGTCCTGGAGCCAAAAAGGAGGAGGAGGAGGAGGATGAAGAGGAGGAGGAGGCAGAGGGAGGGTCCAGGGGCACAGCTCGTCCTCCCAGTACCTCGTGCTGGCCTTCAGGTCCTCCAGCACCCCCTGCGACAGCGCCCGCTCTGGGCGTTGCCCATGGCGGGAGGAGGAGGGGCCTGGAGGGGGAAAATGTGGGAAAAATGGATCAAAAATTGAGAAAGAGGAGGAGGAAGAGCCTGGGAGGGAGAGATGGGATCAATAATTGAGGAGCAAAATCTGGAGGAGGAGGAGAGCCTGGGAGGGAGAGATGGGATCAATGATTGAAGAGGAACCCAAAATCTGGAGGAGGAAGAGCCTGGGATGAAGAACTGAGAAGGTTTGGGCTCGGTGAGTGAGGAGGAACCCGAAATCTGGAGGAGGAGGAAGAGCCTGGGAGGGAAAGAAAGGAGATAAATGGTTCAAAATTGAGGAGGAACCCGAAATCTGGAGGAGGACGAAGGTCCCAGAACCCAAAATGAGAAGGAGGAGAGGAAGAGCCTGGGAGGGAGAAAAAATGGGAAAAATGGTTCAATAATTCAAGGGGAACCCAAAATCTGGAGGAGGAGGAAGAGCCTGGCAGGGAGAGGAAGGACAAAAATGTTCAAAAATTCAAGGGGAACCCAAAATCTGGAGGAGGAGGAAGAGAAGGAAGAGCCTGGGATGAAGAACTGAGAAGGTTTGGGCTCGGTGAGTGAGGAGGAACCCGAAATCTGGAGGAGGAGGAAGAGCCTGGGAAGGAGAAAAACGAGAGGAATTGTTCAATAATTGAAGAGGAACCCAAAATCTGGAGGAGGACGAAGGTCCCAGAACCCAAAAGGAGGAGGAGGAGCCTGGCAGGGAGAAAAACGAAGGAAATGGTTCAATAATTGAAGAGGAGGAGGAAGAGCCTGGGATGAAGAACTGAGAAGGTTTGGGCTCGGTGAGTGAGGAGGAACCCGAAATCTGGAGGAGGAGGAAGAGCCTGGCAGGGAGAAAAAGTGGGAAAATTGAGGAGGAACCCGAAATCTGGAGGAGGAAGAAGGTCCCAGAACCCAAAAGGAGGAAGAAGAGGAGGAGGAAGAGCCTGGGAGGAAGAAAATGTGGGAGAAATGGATCAATAATTCAAGGGGAACCCAAAATCTGGAGGAGGAAAAGGTCCCAGAACCCAAAATGAGGTGGAAGAAGAAGAGGAAGGTTCTGGATGAAGAGAAGATCCCAAAACTCAAGAAGAGATGGAGGAGGAAGAGGAGGAAGAAGAAGAAGGTTCTGGACAAGGAGAAGATCCCAGAACCCCAAATGAGGAGGAAGAAGAAGAAGAGGAGGAAGAAGAGGAAGGTTCTGGACAAGGAGAAGGTCCCAGAACCCAAAATGAAGAGGAAGAGGAAGGTCCTGGAGCCAAAAAGGAGGAAGAGGAAGAAGAGGAAGGTTCTGGAACCCAAAAGGACCAGGAGGAGGAGAATGAGAAGGAGGAGGAAGAGGAGGAGGAGGAAGAAGAAGGTTCTGGACAAGGAGAAGGTCCCAGAGCTCAAAATGAGGAGGAGGAGGAAGAAGAGGAAGGTCCTGGAACCCCAAAATGAGGTGGAAGAAAGTTCTGGAACCCCAAAAGGAGGTGGAAGAAGCTTCTGGAACCCCAAAATGAGGAAGAGGAAGGTCCTGGACCCCAAAAGGAGGAGGAGGAAGGTTCTGGAACCCCAAAATGAGGAGGAGGAAGGTTCTGGAACCCCAAAATGAGGAGGAGGAAGGTCCTGAACCCCCCAAAAAATGAGGCTGAAGAAAGTCCCAGAACCCCCAAAAATGAGGCTGAAGATCCCAAAACCCCCCAAAAAATGAGGATGAGGAGGGTCCTGAACCCCCCCAAAAAAACGAGGCTGAAGAAGATCCTGGACCCCTCCCCCAAAAATGAGGATGAAGATCCCAAACCCCCCAAAAATGAGGCTGAAGAAAGTCCCAGAACCCCCAAAAACGAGGAGGGAGATCCCAAAGCCCCCCAAAAAATGAGGATGAGGAGGAGGGTCCTGAACCCCCCCAAAAAAAAAATGAGGCTGAAGAAAGTCCCAGAACCCCCAAAAACGAGGAGGGAGATCCCAAAGCCCCACAAAAAACAAGGAGGGAGATCCAAAGCCCCACAAAAAATGAGGATGAGGAGGGTCCTGAACCCAAAAATGAGGATGGAGATCCCAAACCCCCCCAAAAACCAAGAGTGAAGGAAGTCCCAGAAACCCAAAAAAGAGGATGAGGAGGGTCCTGAACCCCAAAGAACGAGGCTGAAGAAGATCCTGGACCCCCCCCAAAATGAGGATGGAGATCCCAAAGCCCCCCAAAAAACGAGGCTGAAGAAAGTCCCAGAACCCCCCAAAATGAGGCTGAAGAAGATCCTGGACCCCCCCCAAAAATGAGGAGGGAGATCCCAAACCCCTTTAAAAAATGAGGATGAGGAGGGTCCTGGAACCCCCAAAAATGAGGCTGAAGATCCCAAAACCCCCCAAAAATGAGGATGAGGAGGGTCCTGGAACCCCCAAAAAATGAGGCTGAAGAAAGTCCAGAAACCCCCAAAAAAGAGGAAGAGGAGGGTCCTGGAACCCCCGAAAACGAGGATGAAGATCCCAAAGCCCCCCAAAAACCCAAGAGTGAAAAAAGTCCCAGAACCCCCAAAAATGAGGATGAGGAGGGTCCTGAACCCCCCCCAAAAATGAGGAGGGAGATCCCAACCCCCCCCCCAAAAAATGAGGATGAGGAGGGTCCTGAACCCAAAATGAGGAGGAGGAAGGTTCTGGACCCCAAAATGAGGATGAGGAGGGGCCTGAACCCCCCAAAAATGAGGCTGAAGAAAAGTCCTAGAACCCCCAAAATGAGGCTGAAGAGTCCCAGAACCCCAAAAACGAGGAGGGAGATCCCAAAACCCCCCAAAAAATGAGGCTGAAGAAGATCCTGGACCCAACCCCCCCAAAATGAGGAGGGAGATCCCAAACCCCCCAAAAATGAGGCTGAAGATCCAAAGCCCCCCAAAAAATGAGGATGAGGAGGGTCCTGGAACCCCCAAAATGAGGATGGAGATCCCAAAGCCGCCCAAAAATGAGGATGAGGAGGGTCCTGAACCCCCAAAATGAGGATGGAGATCCCAAAACCCCCCCAAAAAATGAGGATGAGGAGGAGGGTCCCAAACCCCCCCAAAAATGAGGATGAGGAGGGTCCTGAACCCCCAAAGAACGAGGCTGAAGAAGATCCTGGACCCCCCCCAAAAATGAGGATGGAGATCCCAAAGCCCCCCAAAAAACGAGGCTGAAGAAAGTCCCAGAACCCCCAAAATGAGGCTGAAGAAGATCCTGGACCCCCCCAAAATGAGGAGGGAGATCCCAAAGCCCCCCAAAAACCCAGAGTGAAAAAAGTCCCAGAAACCCCAAAAATGAGGATGAAGATCCCAAATCCCCCCAAAAAATGAGGCTGAAGAAGATCCTGGACCCCCCACCCAAAAATGAGGA